>BLBF01000045.1:19424901-19435457 GCA_015471245.1 Laticauda colubrina | reverse complement strand
GAATGGAATGGAATGGAATGGAATGGAATGGAATGGAATGGAATGGAATGGAATGGAATAGAATAGAATAGAATAGAATAGAATAGAATAGAATAGAATAGAATAGAATAGAATAGAATTATTTATTGGCCAAGTGTGGTTGGACACACAAGGAATTTGTCTTGGTGTAAATGCTCTCAGTGCACATAAAAGAAAAGATACATTTGTCAAGAGTCAAGAATCATCAGGGACAACACTTAATAGTAGTCACAGGGTACAATAAGCAATCAAGTCATACTAGGAAACAGTCAATATAGATCGTAAGGATACAAGCAACAATCAATTAGTCATACAGTCACAAGTGGGAGGGGATGGGTGATAAGGAGTGATGAGAAGATTAAGAGTAATAGTAGTGCAAACTTTGTAATAGTTGGACCATGTTGAGGGAATTATTTGTTTAGCAGAGGGATGGCTTTTAGGAAAAAAACTGTTCTTGTGTCTCGTTGTTCTTGTCATTGGGAACTATTCCCCCGCCTCTATATTTGCACTGAATTCAGTTCTGGCTGGGGAATTCTGGGAGTTGAAGCCCACACATCACTTAAAGTTGCCAATTTTGGGAAACACTGGTCTAATGAATTCCTATTTACTCAGACAAATATTTTGGTAACTATATCAAGGAGGAAACTACACATTTCCCACCATTTAAAAGTTGATGCTCCTCCCCAACACCTCTCTTGTGTCATGGACACAGTCCTGACAGACAGAATAACAGAGTTGGTGGGGGTTTCTTAGAGGTCTTCTAGTCCAAGCAGGAGATCCTATACCCATGATGGTGAACCTATGGCACGTGTGCCACCGGTGGCACATTTGTGTGGGCATGCAAGCCACAGACAAACCTATCTGCACTGCGTATGTGCACTCCTCCCAGCTGATTTTTGGCCTGTTTGAGGCCTTTTTTGGCCTCCCAGAGGCTCGAGGGAAGCCTCTGCAGCCTTTGGAGGCTGAAAAACAGGCCCTTTTCTTCACTTCTTATATTTCCGGAAATTCCGGAAGTGATGAAACGGGCCCATTTTTCAGCCTCCAAAGGCTGCAGAGGCTTCCCTCGAGCCTCTGGGAGGCCAAAAAAGGCCTCAGGGCTGAAAATCAACTGGGAGCCACAGTTCAGGTAAGGGGGCAGTGGGGGGGGGAAATCATGCGCGCATTTGCAGGGGGCGTGGGAGGCCCCACGTGCATTGCCTTCTGGGTGCTGGCATGTGAGCGTGCACGCGCGAGCAAGCACACAATTTTTGGCACAAGAGCCCAGAAAGGTTGGCCACCACTGCCCAATACCATTGCAGACAAACAGCCTGTCCGATCTCTTCTTAAAAGCCTCCAGTGATGGAGCTTTTAAAAACCTACAAAACTTTGGAGTAGTCACAAAATATTGGAGAACAAATCAGAATAATAACAGAGTTGGAAGGGATCTTGAAGGTCATCTAGGCCAACCCCCCACCAACCTGCCAAGAGAGCACTCACAAACCACATGGGATTAACTCACTATTTTTCTTCTGTTTAGAGGCAGATATTTCTCTCTCTGGATAGAATGAGACTATATCTCGTGAAAAACCTCCTCATTGGTGACAGGAAGTGCATCCGGCCAGTAAACATTCGGCTCCATTGAGTTGCCCAAACTCCACCCCACAAGGAATTATGGGGTCATTAAAAGAAGAAGATGATGATCTCTTTCTTCTGTTCTCACATAGAACTGTTAACCAGAGGAGGTTACCTTAGCACTGAAAGTGTTTCCTGGTTTGGGAAATGAAACATCTGCAAGAAAACAACCAACGACCCCTCATTTTAACCCTGAGCTACAAATATTCTCTTTCATTGGTTAGCTTAGCCTCTGACTATCCCTGTGCTGCCCAGACAGTATATAGTTAATTGGAAAGTGGGATAGTTAGTTAGAAATTGGGAACTGTCCCCTTAAGGGAATGCCTCATTGTAAATATAGTTAATGCATCCTGGGAAATTTAGTTCATGTGATGTGGTCACATCTGTAATCCAGATTGGTCACTGAATTGGTTGGATTGTGGGGAGGTTCCTTCACTCTTACCTGGACCCCAGCAGCCTCACCCCCTTGATCCTTCATTATGGGATGAAAGATCACTATTCTTTTACATTATGAAGTCAGCTGTGCAAAGAATTGGATATTAGATGGATCTGGACATAACCATGAGTTACCTTGAAGATGCCTAATATAATGCAATAAAGAAACTTTGTATGGAAGACTTTGTAGAGTTTGCCTGTCTGTCTTTATACATTCAGCCAATAATTATAAAAGACAGAACAATCCCTAATATTAACTAGCCCTTTCTTCCCTTGACCAAGCTCAGCACAGAACAGAGTTTGATATTTCTGAAATCCACAAGGGACATCTCTCCTTCCACAAGTATGAAAAATGATCATTTTTTCAGTGTTGTTGTAACTTCAAACAGTCACTAAGTGAACTGTTGTAAGTGGAGGAATGCCCGTATTATATCCTTCCAAATAAAAGCAATAATAGAGTTTAAATTTAAGGGCCATTTTCTTCCAAACAGAGCTCTTTAATCTCTTTAGTAATTTCTACCCCTTTTTACTTGGAAGACCAGAACCTTATACTGTAAGAATATAATGCTATCATGTGATCTGGATTTAATAATAATCTTAATAACTGACTTTATAGATATTTGTGCCATGCATGACATGGATCTTGTCTCTTTATTATTTTTCTTTACTTGCTCATTTCTCTGGGAAACTTATTGTATTTAACCTTTACCTAGTTTATTTCTCTTCCTTTTCTTTCTTTGCACTGCATTATCCCTATTCAACCCACACTTTTTCTTTAATATTTTGCCATTTTTATGATAAAAAAATAATTGAAAGGAAATGCAAAAGAAAAACAAGAAAGGTGATTAGGGGGCCTGGAGGCTAAAACGTACGAAGTACGGTTGAAGGAATTGGAAATGTCTAGTTTAAGGAAAAGAAGGACTAAGGGAGACATGAGAGCAGTCTTCCAATATTTGAGGGGCTGCCACAAAGAAGAGGGGGTCATTAAGTAATTCTTCAAAATATTTGAGGACAAGACAAAGAAGCAATGGACGGAAACTAATCAAGGAGAGAACCAACTTAGAACTAAGGAGGAATGTCCTGACAGTTAGAACAATTAATCAGTGGAACAATCTGCCTCCAGAAGTTGTGAATGCTCCATCACTGCATTTGTCTGAAATGGTATAGGGTTTCCTGCCTGTGCAGTGGGGTTAGACTAGAAGACCTCTAAGGTTGCTCCCAACTCTGTTATTCTGTTAAAAGAAATCAGGCACAAAGTTGTAACTTGCCTGAGGCCATTTGCTTTGTTAATACCTTGCCTTTTAAACCTGTCACTTCACCAATCCCTTGGTGATGAAAATACTCAGGGCCAGTGGGAATGGAATAGCTTTTCTCTTCCTATAGGAGAGGTCTTTGGGCTGCTGCTCATTTCATTGGGTCAATTCCCCTAATTTTCATATCATTCTTTACAAAAATATGAACTTTATTGGCATTAATCCGCTCTCCTCCTTGTCAGTGTCTTCATTTTATGATAATGTTTTCCCACTTTTCTATTAACAGAGCAGCCATGCTGCAGATAATTAAAAATAAACAGTCTTAAAAATACAACCTATATTTAAAAGAATGCTTTTCCATCTTTTACATTTAAGCACTGGGAATCTACGATGTAATTACATGGCAGTATGCAAGTTGACACCCAGAGAAAGAAATAAAATTACTGTAACATTTAAACTATGGATCAGTCAGAAAAGTGTGAACAGCTAGGGGAAGGAGTAAATAAAGGCACCCAGGGGAAGAGAAAATCCAGTAAAATAAAATGAGACCTTTTGTGACTGAAAATGTTGGAATCAGACAAGCTTCACATAGTCTGAGCTTCTCCTAAATGAGTAGACGCAGGCATGGGATTCAGCCGGTTCGGCCCGGTTCAGGCAAACTGGATGTTAAATGTACATCTTGTTTGCCAAACTGGTAGTTGAACCAACCTGTCCCGCCCTTCCAGGAGTCTCCAGGTGGACCATTTTGGATGCAGGGAAGTTTCTGGGAGAGTGAAAAATGGGCCAAACCGGAAGTTCCAGAAGTCTGGAAACAGACTTGTTTCTGGCTTCTAGAGCCCAGGGGAGACCATTTTTGCCCTCCCAGAGGCCCAAGGGAAGCCTCCAGACTCTGGGGAAGGTGGAAAACAGTTGAACCAGAAGTTCCGGTCAGCCACACCTACCATGGCCATGCCCACCCAGGAACCAGGCAGAGAACTGGTTATTGGGATTTTTGAATCCCACCCCTGATTAGACACCATCAAGACTCTTTGACAGCCTGAATTCCCTGGAGAAGTAAAATATGGAATTGATTTGTGAATGAACCAAACTGAAGCCATTACTGTGTTCAAATGAACCGTAAACTGTGTGCATATATGAAGAGCCAGATACAGATTAAGAGAGCTGGAAGGGACCTTGGAGGTCATCTAGTCCAATGCCCCACCCAAGCAAGAGACCCTACTACACCATTTCAGACAAATGGCTGTCCAATCTCTTCTTAAAATCCTCCAGTGATGGAGCTCCCACAACATCTGAGATCCTTTCAAGAGATCCTTGGATTTCTTGAAAAGGGCATTGTGTGATGAGATTGCTGCACAAAGAATCCTGGTTATAGGTGCAGAAAAAGATACTGGCTTAAGATCAGAACACTGAAATGAATGATTCACTGTAAGCATGCCTTTTGTCATGCCCCTGTTGGAGTCTGAATCCGAGGAGGAAGACGAACAACTGACAGGGAATGGGAGAGTGGCTCTATTGGCTGTGGAAGATACTGGCGAAGGGTAAAGTTTGGATGGGCAGAGTAGGAAAGAGGTAGAACAAGGGAGAGGGGTTCAGAGAAATGCAAGGCCCTCCCCTCTTCATCCAAGGGCACACAGGGAGGAATGGAGAAGAGAGCTATGTGGGTTGCATGGCTTATGGGGAGGAAAAGGCCCTGATTCCCTTCATTAGCCATACCTGGGAATGAGAATTTAAAAGAAATGCATGCTGAGTGCTGCAGCTGCTGGGAGAAAACGTGAGTTTATCTTGTGTTGACTTTGGTTATCTGTGTTCCTGGCATCTTCCCAAATGTGTTGAGTTATTGACATGCCTTCACATCTGGAATTCTTGCTCCTGCCCTGTTGAACTAATCACTTTATTTTGCCTTGACTGGACTTATAGTTATAGTTTTTGTTGACCATGTTTTGGACTTGATTCTCTGCAGCCAAAGGCTGTTCCTATGAGAGTTTTTTTTCCAGCCCAGAAGGTAACCAGGACATTGGGGGCAAAGTTGGAGCTAATAATGGGACTCCTACTTATTATCTGACTGTGTTGCCTTTATGCCACACCCCTTTGGGTCATTACACCTTTCAAGTTAGACAAACATGTAAAGGCAGAAATGCCTAAACATCTTAGGGAGATATTTACTCATGCAAGAATCGAGCAACTGAATGGAATAGTTAAATAAGGAAGATTTAATCAAGTCTCTTATAAGGAAAACATTTGTATTTACAGAACTCCAGCGATAGAATATAGACATATATTATTTGATTGTCAACTGTATAAGAAAGAGATTGCCATTTGTCTGAAATGGTATAGGATCTCCTGCTTGACTAAGGGGTTGGACTAGAAAACCTCCAAGGTCCCTTCCAACTCTATTATTCTATGTCTATGTCTTAACGTGATGCAGCAAGTTTGCAAGTTATTAGGAAACACAAGCTGAAATGGAGCTTATAAAGAAGGGATTACATTAGTACAATAATGTTCAGTGTTTGTTGATGTCCCCAGAAGTTTTAATGAATATAGAATAAATGTATGCTGTATTGAATATATTGAATGTTTGGGACTATATGACATTGAAGAATCTGACATGTTCCTGATCCTCGCCGGCAATTTAATAAAAAAAAAACAACTGCTTTGTTAAGACATATAAACAAAATGCAGATCTATATTTTTCCACAGTCCTCTGGCTTTTATTACACACTGGATAGATTCATAAATATTCGCCGCACGCAACTGTGCGTTCCTGACACTTTTACAGTTGCTAGCATTGTTTTAGCCCTTGTGTCATTAGCCTACGGGATGTATAATAACGAGAAACAAATGAGGTTATGGGGCAAATTATTTTTGTTATAAAGTTATTTATATTATACCTTATTTTATAGTTAATATGTTTTTCTTCTATGTCGTTGCAAAGGTTTTTTTATGATTTAGTAATTTAGTCTTCAGTAGTCTTGTATCCTTTTAGTATGCTAGTACTTGTATTTATTTCTTTATCAGATTTTTAATGTATTTCCACTGGAGCTTTGTAAACCCTTACATAACTATATATTATCTTTGTCAGTGACCACAATAAGAATAAGAAAGAACAAGAATGGTCTTTCTGTTCCCTTCAATGCCTTTGCACACTGCCCCACTGGATTATAATTTCTTATGCATCTAAAGGGGGGAACTTGTAAAATATTTAAAGGTGATATATTAGCTAGATCTAATTTTATTTTGCTGTGCCTTTGTTGTATATATTTTTGAGTCAATGCTCACTCCTAGCCTGGACAAGTCCCTACAGTTTTGTTGTTTTTGGAAGTGGTTTTCCATTGTTTCCTTCTTAGGGCCCAGAGAAAATGACTGGCCCAAAGTCACCCAGCTGGTTTTGAGCCTCGGGCAGGACTAGAACTTACAGTTTCCCAGTTTCTAGCCTGATGCCTTAACTACTATACCATACTGGCTCTCTGTTTTAGATTACACCCGAGTACATGTATATTGTATGTATGTATTCATTTTTATTTTGAATTGCAGTTAGGCTCTCTCCTTTCTCTGTCCATTTCTTAACAGTGTCTCTCCTTCCCAGAACTTCTTCAATGGGATTGTTGAAAATTCAGTGTCTTTCCATGCCCCCCAATTCATCTGCATTATCTTCAATATCTTCTTTAATGACTTAGATGAGGGAATAGAAGGGGGACTTACCAAATTTGCAGATGACGCTAATCTGGCAGGAATAGCCAACACCCAAGAAGATAGGCTCAAGTTTAAAGATGAATCTTGACAGACTAGAACATGGCAATATCTAACAAAATGAAATTCAATGTAGAGAAAAATAAAGTCCTACACTTAGGCAAGAAAAACCAAAAGTATAAATATAGACTGGGTGAAACCAGGCTCAATAGCAGTAACTGTGAGAGGGATCTTGGGGACTCTTAATGGACAACCAACTAAATAGGAGCCAGCAGTGTGCAGCTGCAGCCAAAAAAGCCAATTCAATCCTAAGTTGCATTAACAGAGGGATACAATCAAGATCAAGTGAGGCACTAATACCACTCTATAAAGCCTCAGTAAGACCAGACCCAGAGTCCTGCATCCAGTTTTGGTCACCACATTATAAAAAAGATGTTGAGACCCTAGAAAAAGTACAGAGAAGAGCAACCAGGATGATTAGGGGACTGGAGACTAAAACATATAATGAATGGTTGCAGGAACTGGGCATGACTAGTCTAGTGAAGAGAAGCACCAGGGGAGACAGGAGAGCAGTCTTCCAATATTTGCCACAGAGAGGAGGGGCTGTAGGCCAAACAAGGAATAATGGATGGAAACTGATCAAGGTGAGATTCAACCTGGAAATAAGGAGAAACTTTCTGACAGTTAGGACAATCAACCAATGGAACAGAAGTTGCCCTCAGAAGTTGTGGGAGTGTCATCACTTTAGACCTTCAAGAAGAGATTGGACTGCCATTTGTCAGAAATGGTGTAGGGTCTTCCGCTTGGGGGGGGGGGGGTTGGACTAGATGACCTATAAAGTCCCTTCCAACTCTTATGTGTTATCTGTTATGTTAGTCTATATTTCAACTTTATGGGAAATTAAATTTCAAGTATTGATTGAACTTAGTATAACTCCTGCTTCCAATCTGTGATTTTTACTGTATTATCTATGGTTCTTAATATGTAACAGAATAACAGAGTTGGGAGGGACTTGGAGGTCTTCTAGTCCAACCCCCTGCTTGAGCAGGGGATCCTATACTATCCTGGACAAATGGCTGTCCAGTCTCTTTAACAGCCTCCAGTGATGGAGCACCCACAACTTCTAAAGGCAAGCTGTTGCACTGATAAATTGTTCTTACTGTCAGGACATTTCTCCTTATTTCTAGGTTGGTTCTCTCCTTGATAAAATATTAAAATAATAAATATCAACATTAAAATTGACGAAAGGTCATCAAAGAAGAGGAGGAAGAGAGGAAGATGTACATGGGGAAGAGGTCTTAGACCATGAACACTTTCAGTTATGACATGTCCGCAAGCCAATTGGTGTAGCTAGGTCTTGAAGCTCTTCTATAGAGCCAAAAAGAAGGGTATGGATCTCATCACAGGGGACATTAGATTCCAGAGGATGGGAGCCATGGCAGAAAAAGCTCTTCTCCTGGACCCTGACAGACAGAATTCCTTGACTGGCAGGGCTTTCTTGTCTTCTCTGCCAATGTGTCAACTTGTAAAGCATTCCTGGCTTGCTCTTGAGTTGCCATAAGAAGCAGGGGGAGGAGATCTGATGGAGCAGTTCGGTTGCTATGACCAGAAGCACATTCCACACATACCTTTCTCCAGATTGTGTCCCAGGTTACCAGAGCCAGCTGGAGAGGCATGTTTTCTTTTTCTTTTTATTAAAGATTTTTATACATATATATGTGTGTGTGTGTGTATGTGTGTGTTATTCAGCTTTGTTCGGGTATTTTCCCACATCATCATAGCTGTGCTTTCAAAGTTGTAGCAACGTTTCAGCAGAATCTCATCTGCCATCATCAGGCTTCTGTATTGAGTTTGTATGTGGGTCAGGGTCTCACAGCCTGATACAAACTCAATACAGAAACCTGATGATGGCAGATGAGTTTCTGCCGAAACGTTGCAACAACTTTAAAAGCACTACAATGACGTGGGGTAATACCCGAAGGAAGCTGAACAGCACACATGTAAGTACCCGCGAAAACTTTATATACATACATGTACACATACATATACACATACATATACATGTTTTTTTAATTTTCACGGGTACTTACATGTGTGCTGTTCAGCTTCCTTCGGGTATTACCCCACGTCATTGTAATGCTTTTAAAGTTGTCGCAACATTTCGGCAGAAACTCATCTGCCATCATCAGGTTTCTGTATTGAGTTCGTATGTGGGTCAGGCTATCACAGCCGTTTCAATTTTAAATTTGAGGCTAGCCTACTGTTGAGCCAGGATGGTTTTTTCTTCATCCTGATTGGTTGGGAATCTTGGTCTGTGTTTATTGGTCTTGGAGTTTGCTGTGTTCTTCTTGATTGGTATGTCTAATTTCTTCTGTCTGTTTTGTGGCTTTGATTGGCTGGCAACACTGTGTTCCTGTGTTGGAGGCTTTCAGTGCAGCTTGGCTCCGAGTAAAAGGATGGCTATCATTTATTAGGAAGCTCGGTTTCATCTGGGTGCCTGGTTGGGGTGTGTTTGAGCTGGAGGTATCAGGGGGAGTCTGTTTGTGCCCAGGTGTTAGCCTGAAAGCATGAATAGAAGAGGTGACTCCACCAGACTGTCAATTATCTGGAAGCCTGCTCTCACAAACAAAAAAATCTCCAGACCACAAGCCAGGCAAACACCTGGGCACAAACAGATCCCCCCTGATACCTCCAGCTCAAACACACCCCAACCAGGCACCCAGATGAAACAAATTAGACCTAACAAATTAGACCCAGAATGTTGGCTGATCTTAGAAAATGTTGGCTCATTTTCTTAGATTGGAACCAGTTTAGTGAGATGAGAGACCAAAAGACATTGCAGAGTTGTAACCTCTAGAGGATAAAAATCAACCCATCTCTTGAAAGATCTCTGTATTAGATGAAAAGAGCAGCAGGAAGAGAATGCAAAGTAGGTGAGACCATATCATGCACTTTGGCAAGGACAGGGAGTTCCTTATTGGGATTTTGGAGGGGGAAACTATTTTTAGAAGTTGCTTATTTATAATGGTTCGTTAGGTCTATTTTGAGAGAGTCAGTTTGGTTTGGTGGTGAAGGCTTCAGGCTAGGTACCAAGACACCATCAATTCTAGACCCACCTTAGGCACAAATTCATTGGGTGACCTTGGGCCAGTCCCTCTCTTGGAGCACTGGGAAGAATACGGACAGTGACCAACCAGTTCTGAAAATCCTCACTGAAACACTGCAATGACTTGTCCGGTGAGCCTGGACTCAGATGCCAATCAACAGACTGTAAGCAGGGACTTGGTTCAAGGCAACCTTGGCATTTTCATTTGGTGAATGTGGTTTCAGTCGGAGCACAGTGCCTCTTCTGGAAACAAATTCTCTGCAATGAAGGAAAGAAAGCTCAACTTCCACACATATTAATGGACACAGCAGCAATATAAAAACTCACTCACTCATGGATAATTGTTCAAAAACTGGAAAAAAATGGGACCTAATTGAAATTTGCAAAACAAGATATTTTTCCTCCTCCTCCTCCTCCTCCTCCTCCTCCTCCTCCTCCTCCTCCTC
>BLBF01000045.1:19386405-19401434 GCA_015471245.1 Laticauda colubrina | reverse complement strand
TATTCTATTCTATTCTATTCTATTCTATTCTATTCTATTCTATTCTATTCTATTCTATTCTATTCCACTCCATTCCACTCCACTCCACTCCACTCCACTCCACTCCACTCCACTCTACTCTACTCTACTCTATTACCATTCACTGGGCTTGGCTGATTGGGTCAGTGTGGCTGACTGGGTGGGTATGGCCATCTTGACACCATTCACTGGGCATGGCTGAACTGGGTGGGTGTGGCTGACTGGACGGGTCTGGCTAACTGGGTGGATGTGGCTGACTGGGTGGGCATGGCTGAACTGGCTGGATGTGGCTGACTGGGTGGGTGTAGCTGACTGGGTCGGCATGGCTGACTGGGCATGCATGGCCAGCTTGACACCACTTACTGGGCTTGGCTGACTGGGTGGGTGTGGCTGACTGGGTTGGTGTGGCTGACTGGGTGGGCATAGCCAGCTTGACACCATTCACTGGACTTGGCTGACTGGGTGGGTTGTGCAAAAAATAGATCTATATTATCATCTTTGGTGAGTACACTGAATCAGCTAATTCTTTCGGTTAAAGGTTTTTTGAAAAAAAAATTCAAATATATTTCACAAGGATTTTCACCATTCATTTTTCTAAGGCATGGAACACAGCAACTGCTCTGTATCTAATTGCAAAATACTAGCAACCCAAATCTCATTTCTTCCCTTCCCTTCCCTTCTCCTCTCCTCTCCTCTCTTCCTCCCCCCCCCCCCTTCATTGTAATAAAAGTGTGGAAAAATGCTTTGGCTGTAAAACTAATAATGAAAAAAAAAACCTTTGATAAGTATATTTGGTGATTTTTTCCTGGCTATATTGACATTTTCCTATTAGCTTCTTCTCTGCCAAAGGATATTAAATATGAATATTTTAAATGCTACATTTTTCTTGGGCTCATGCTCAGTTTGATGAGCTGATGTGTAAATTAGGAAGACAAAAATGTATATGCCGGATGACAGTCTTATATCTTTGTCATTGTTCATTTTAACAATTGGCCGTTGTTTATTTGTGTATATATTTATTTAGTTAAATTTATTTAGCCATCCAACTTGCTTTCAGTGACTCCAGGTGGCTTACAACAATAGATATGAACTATAAAAACAATAAAAAGCAAAAAAATAAATAAAATAAAGATATTTACAGTATCTCTATTAAAGCAGTTGTATCTCATACTTTAATCAAAAAGTTGCTCGGATGGGTTACAGAAGATAGGCAGCCAAATAGGTCTGCATGGAAAGTACCTTGGTTTTCAAGTCTCATTCATCCAAATGTCAAGATTTGGAGTCATCCAGGTCCTGGTTGTCCTTGAGGTGCTTTTTCAAGAGGCAACTGGACTTTCTGGTTTTTTTTCTATGAACGTGTTCCGCTTCTCATCCAAGAAGCTTCTTCAGCTCTGATTGGATGGTGAGGAATGGAAGGATTTATGTTCCTTGAAGACAGCTGGGCATTTGTATCCTTTTAGAGGGTTTTTGAGGCCACTTGGAGGTTTATCTGTGTTCCTGAAGTCACCTGGGTACTGCAAATAGTTCCTGTAGTCTGCAATTTTTCTGGAAATCCGTTCCTACTCCCACGTCCTTCGAAGGGGATTCATCCCAAAGTGCATCACTAAATGTCTATGGAGATTCTCAGTCATTATCCAGGTTGTGGTTGTTCCAGAGGTGCTTTTTTTCAAGAAGCAACTGGACTTTCTGGTTTTTTTTTCTATGAACGTGTTTCGCTTCTCATCCAAGAAGCTTCTTCAGGACACAGACAAAACTCCAAGTGGCCTCAAAGACCCTCTAAAAGAACGCAAATGACCAGCTGTCTGCAAGGAATATAAATCCTTCCATTCCCCACGATCCTGTCAGAGCAGAAGCAGCTTCTTGGATGAGAAGTGAAACATCTTCTTCAGAGCTGAAGAAGCTTCATGGATGAGGAGCAAAATGTCTTCAAAGAAAAACCAGAAAGTCTCAATCATCTATTGTCCCATCTCATGTCTCTTTTTAGGTTGCTGGAATGGCGACAAGTACTGGTCCTATCGCCCCAAAGGTGATCTGATTCTGGAGCTGAGTCTACCATTAGGTCAAAGTGAACCATCTCTACAGGGCAGAAAATGCAGAAGGACAGCAGTGAGAGACTGGAGAAATCAAGGAGAACCTCTCCAAATCTCTGCATCTCCTCAGCCACGGGTATTCCTCAACTTAGGACCATCATTGAGCCCAAAATTTCTGCTGATAGGTGAGACATCTGTAAAGTGTGTGTTGCCTCATTTTACGGCCATGGTTGTTAAATGAATCACTGCTACTACATGGTTGCAAAGTGAATCTGGCTTCCCAGATTGACTTTGCTTGTCAGAAGGTCACAAAAAATGACCATATGACTCTAGGAAACTTCAACGGACTCATAAATATGAGCCAGTTACCGAGCGTGTGAATTTTAATCATGTGACCACAAATATAAGTGTGAAAAATGGCCATGTCACTTTTTAAGTTCAGTCACTAAATGAACTGTTATAAGTTGAGAACTACCTGTAATTTGGTGCCCCATCAACCGTGGTAAAGCTGGGATCCTTCCAACGACCCTCTGGTTGGTGGCCTAAAGAAGCTATCCAATTTTATTCTATGCACTGTCCGGTTAGATGGCTTTCCATGCTCTTCTACCAAACATTGCCCCATCCTCTATATTCATGGTGGCGCAGTGGTTAAACTGACTGCTGGCTGCCTGCAATTTGGCAGTTCGAATCTCACTAGGCTCAGGGTTGACTCAGCCTTCCATCCTTCCGAGGTGGGTAAAATGAGGAGCCAGATTGTTGGAAGGGCAAAAGGCTGACTCTGTAAACCGCTTAGAGGGGGCTGTAAAGCACTGCAAAGTGGTATATAAGTCTAAGGGCTATTGCTATTGCTATTCAGAGAATCAGCATTGTCCCCCTCAAGACAGATACAGGGTGCTACAGATCACATCCACAGAAAACTAGTTTTCTCAACTTTCATTCAAGTCGTTCTGCCAATGGAGGAAAACAATTACAAACTAAAGATGGTTTGAGATAATTTATGCACTCCTTTTCCACACTACAATTCCCAGCCTTCTCTTTGGGAGGTTTCCAGATTGATATAAATGGGTCTGCAGTGTATCTTTGTCAAAAATACACTAAGGATGTAAGTGCTATGAACTATCAGGTGGCTGCCAAGCTAAATATTTTTTCTTGAACAACCATCACCATCATGTGTTTATGATGAATCATTTAAGTGAGTAGCATCTCTCCCTCTCCCTCCCTCCCTCCCTTTCCTTTCCTTTTCCCTCCACTTTCCCTCCCTCTTCCCTTCTCCTTTTATCTTTCTTTCGTTTCCTTCCTTCCTTCCTTTCTTTTCCTCTCCTCCCCTCCCCTCCCCTCCCCTCCCCTCCCCTCCCTTCCTTCCCTTCCCTTCCCTTCCTTTCTTTTCCCTCTCTATTCCCCAATCTTCATTTTAAGACTTCTGGACTTCACCTCCCAGAATTCTTCAGCCAGCTATGCTGGGTTCACAAGTTTACAAACTATGTTGACAAGTCCAAAGTCTTAAAAGTTGTCATGGTTGGAGACCCCTGCCCCACTCTCTGAAAATAAACCAATCACCTTTCCTTCACTTCAGCTCTCCTCTGACTTCAATTGCTCTGCAGTCACCCAGTGTTTTAACTCTGCAGGGGGTGCCTTTCTGGGGAAACGTTTTTGGTGATGTATTTATATTTCAGTGCCCTGCATTTATTTCTGTTTAGATTGGCAAACACTTGACTAAAATGTAATCAAAGGACTGGCTCAGCCCACATCCCATTTTCCTTGGGGCTTTTAAGAAGAATTTGGAGTCTACCTTAGGATGCCACTTCTCCCCATGGTTGCAGAGAGGGTGGAGCTACGAGGGGTCCTTGGCGCTCTCTTGGTTATTTTCTTGTGGACAATTCATTCCCCAACTAGGTAAGATCATCTGTGCTAGAAGGGAATATCAAGAACAATTGCCCAAACAAGGAACCACTAAGACTACTCCCACCAACACTGACAGGGCAAGCCACTTGAGTATAAAATAAGAGCAAATCCCATTCCTTACTAATACTGATGATGTGAGCTAGTTTGGTGATGAAATGTCTGCAAGAAAACAACCAAGCTCAGAGATACCCATCTTTGTTACCCATCTTTGCTTTTCATGGGGGAAAAAAGTAGGGAAGTATTTAATATTTATTTTATAAATAGTAGTAGTAGTAGTAGTAGTAGTAGTAGTAGTAGTAGTAGTAATAGAAGGAGATGTCTTTCCTTCTCTGTGGAACAGGTGCAGTAGGTACCGTTATTGTCCACCTGGAAAGAATTATATGAAAACTTTAAAAGGTGATAACTACAGATTTTTAAAAACTAAAAACCTTATCTATGCATTTTGCTTCCTCTTGCTGCCTCTCCATTTTTTAAAAAATATCATTTTTCTTATCATATTTGCAAAGGGCTTTGCAACTTTAGATCAATGACCAAAAGCACACATCACAGGAAGGTTTCACATCCCCAGATAGCAACAAGGAGAAAGGTATGGAGTGGATGTTGGCACTATTAATTTTTACTGCTTTCCTCTTCTCTTCTCTTCTCTTCTCTTCTCTTCTCTTCTCTTCTCTTCTCTTCTCTTCTCTTCTCTTCTCTTCTCTTCTCTTCTCTTCTCTCCTCTCCTCTCCTCTCCTCTCCTCTCCTCTCCCCTCCCCTCCCCTCTCCCCTCCCCTCCCCTCCCCTCCCCTCCCCTCTCTTCTCTCTCCTCTCCTATTCTTCTATATTATATTCTGTAGTTTATTATATTCTATTTTCTTCCCTGTAAAATTGTTTTTAATTTAAAAATTATAATGTATTGTTAACTGCCTTGACTGTATAAATAGACAAAGCATGCAGATCAAAATAAATAAAAATAAATATGAAGATATATCTGCATCCACCATTCAGCTGAATGCAAATAGAGATGCTGATTTCTGCACTCAAAATATCTCCTTGGGCATAAATTTCAGTGGAGAATTCAGCAATTTTCTTTTGGTTCACACCTAAGCCTTAATGTAATTTCTTTGCTTTTGGCTTAGTACAAAGTGCAAAAATAATGACTAAGGTCTGTAAACATACCAGTAAGATAGAAGCCTAGACCCTGTGCCAAGAGTCTCATTTTACAAACATGGTTAAAATATGGCTTAGCAGAGTTATATGCAACTTTTGGATACCCCGAACAAAATGCACATTCAGTGTTCTGGTCAAATACTCCTTCCCCCCCCAAAAAAATAATAATAATAATAATAATAATAACTTTGCTTGTGTGATTATTCCTGCTTCAAAATATACTTGGCATCTTTACATCTCCTCTGGCCTGTTCTTTCATGGCTGACTTTTCAGAATAACAAGAGTTGCAAGGGAGGGCATCTAGTCCAACCCCCCACCCAAGCAGGGGACCTTACACCATTTCTGACAGATGGCAGTCCAGTCTCTTCTTGCAAGCCTCCAGGGATGAAGCTCCCACAACGTTTGAAGGCAACTTCTGTTCCATTGGTTGATTGTTCTCACTGCCAGAAAATTCCTCCTTATTTCCAGGTTGAATCTCTCCTTGATCACTTTCCATCCATTATTCCTTGTCTGGCCTACAGGTGCTTTAGAAATAGCTTGACCCTCCTCCTCTCTGGGGTAGCCCCTCAAATATTGGAAGACTGCTCTCCTGCCTCGCCTGGTCCTTCTCTTCACGAGGCTACCCATCTGGTGTCTTCCTGATTTTAAAGAGGACACCATGGAATCCAACTGTTCAAAATGGACGTGCTTTATGGGCACATCCATACAGGATTTTTGGCATCATAGGGAGATGAATTGCCCTTATTTTTTCCCCAGTAGTGATTTTCAATTTCTCATTCTAATCTTCCCACCTGAGATTTCCCCATCATCACACATCCAAGCATTAGCCTGTCTAGACCAGCTCTCAATAACTGCCTAGGTAGACACTTTCTAACAACACCAACAGTCAATATTTTGTGTTCTTTTGGCCCAGAGAGATGAAGAAGGGTCAATTTATCACAAGGCAACTATCCATGATGGATCTGCAGATCCTTCTTTTAGCTGAGCAAAGCCACCTGGATACCAGGAGCAGAGAGCAAACCTCTCCACTCGATTCATTCAGCATCATGGCTTAAACATGGCTTACTGAATAAGCCATTCAAGATTGGCTAAAGAGATACTCTCTAGGCCAGTGGTTGCCAACCAGTGGGCCGGGGACCACTGATGGTTCACAAAAAAAATTTGGTGATCTGCAGAGAAATGTCCACCCCAAAGCAATTCATCCAGGCGGCGTGGGAACACAGGGCTGCACCTCCCACATGGCCCGCGGGAACACAAGGCTTGTGTCACTTGCATTGTGAACAACATGAGGTAGTGAGGGGAGGTGTGAAAGGGTGGAGGGGGAGAATTTGCCCCACTCGCCCCATGCACCTCGCCTGGCCACCAGGCTGCTTCTTTCCATTTCTTTCTTCTTCTGCTTTTGGCTGCATGCAAGGAAAGCAGCAAAAGTCTTTCTTTCTCTCCCCAAACTCTGCCAGAAATGAGTCTTTGGGACCCTGAAAGGCCTCCTGCTCCAAGAGGCTGAGCCAGCATGACAAGTCTCACAAAGACTCATTTCTGGTGAAGTTTGGGGGAGAGAAAGACTTTTGCTGCTTTCCTTGCATGAACCCCAAAGTCTTTCTTTCTCCCCCTGAGAACGGAGCTGGAGAAGGTATCCTGCGATCCCAAATAAAGAATGATCGACAAGTAGGAAATCGGGGTGGGGAATTTTCCTGCAGACCTTTTTGGGGGATTTTCCCAGGGTCTCTGGTCTGCAGGATTTAAAATTATGAGTTTAGTGGTCCCTTAGGTCCAAAAGGTTGGCAACCCCTACTCTAGGCTGGAATGTCGCCAATTCCTGTTTCCAGCCATGGCTGCGATCAAACGTGGTTCGCAGGCTTTGCCTCCCGTTTTAAGCGATCCTGATGTCCCTACCAACCACCTACCCCCCCCCCCCGAGCAAAAGGACTTCATTAGAAGAGTTCAATCTTTGCTCCGCTTTTGGGGGGCGCTCTCTTTCTCTGGAGAAGACCCTCGACCTTCCTGCATTTGGATTCTCCAGGGTTTTGAGTAGTTTTTCTCCGCGTGGAAAAATAAAACGAAAGGAAATAAATGCATCTTGAAAACGCAACGATTCGTGGACCTGCACCAAGGGTGACAAAAAAAAGAATATCCTTTAAAAAAAAAAAGTGCCTATTTTTTTTTTTTTAAAAAATAGGGAAAACCGCACCTATTTGGACATGAAATTAAAAAAACAAACAACCAAAGCAAGCCTGCATTTTAATTAAACAGGCAGGGAAGGAGAAGTCAATCAAAGCAGAAGGGGGCAGGCGAGCCTCCTCGGTTGCATCTCGCGCATTCACTTTCTCTTCACCGAAACTCCCCCCCGCCGCGTCACTTTCCCGACCGAATGAAAGCCGGGCCGGGGGCGGGGGAAGAGCGGCGAAGTCTCAGTATAGCAGCAACTGTTGGTGGTGGTGGTGGGGGGGGGCGTCCCTGATCCCACCCCGCGCTTAGAAGTTGGCAGGACAGACCTCTTCCTTCCTAGCCACCTTCTTTTCCTCCTCATCTCCCTCCCCTCACGCAAAAAAAGAGCCCCACCCTGCCCCACCCCGGGTGTGTGTGTGTGTGTGTGTGTGTGTGTGTGTGAATTGTCTGGCCAGCACGCATGCGCGGATGGGGAGCCACAGACGTCAGCAGTCCAGCCGGCCTCGCCTCGCCCCTTGAAGTCAGCACAGCGCAGAGCCCAGGCTCGCTCGTCGTTGTCCCCCCTCTTCCTCCTCCTCTTCTCTCTCTCTCTCTCTCTCCCCCCCCCCCCCTCTGGCTGGCTCGCGGACACGCGCGCGCGCTGCCGCTCTCCCACCCCCACCGCCACCCTTTCTGCATTTCTCTCCATTAGGACGGGCTGAACGATGCGATCGCTTGCAGCCATCGCCGCCGCCGCCGCCGCCCATTAGAGACCCCCCCAGATTAAAGGGGAGGGAAGAGGGGGAGGGAAAAAAGACAACCCCCCCCCTCCCGATCCAACTGCAGGGAAAGAAGGAAGAAAACCAAAAACCAACCCCCTCCCCCCCAAAAAAGGGGGAAAAAAGCACCGGACCGCGAGAAATTAATTCTGCGCTTGAAGAAGGAAAGGCGGAGGAAGGGGGAAAAAAAAAATAATCCAAAATCTTGAGCGCTTTCTCCCGTTTCTGCAACCGGTTCCCGGAGCGCTGCAGCCGGCGGGATCAGCTCGCTCTCTCGAGCGCTCCGCTTTCCTCCGACGACTCCTCCGGCAAGCGAGCCACCTCCCAGCGCGCCCCCCCCCCCCCCCCCCCCCCACTTGCCCTCCCGACCAGCTCCTCTGCAGCTCCCGCAAAGCTGGGCTGGTTCCTTTGGATGCCTTGATTCGCCGGAGCGAGCCAAGAGCAGGGCTGGGAAGAAGAGGGAGAAGAGAGAGAGAGAGAAAGGGGGGGAAAAAGAAAAAAAAAAGAGAGAGAGAGAGAGAGAGAGAGAGAGGATTTTCCTCCCCTTGGCCTTTGGCGTTGCAACCTCGAGCTCTTCCCGGCCGGCTTTCTCCCACCCCCCACCCCACTTCTTTTTTTTTGTGGGGGGGGAATCGTCCGTGAAAGGGTGGGGGGGAAGAGGCGAAGGAGAAGGGTCCGTCAACCCGGCACCGTTCCCGATTTGGGGCCACCATGGGATGTACGTTGAGCGCCGAGGAAAGGGCCGCCTTGGAAAGGAGCAAAGCGATCGAGAAGAACCTCAAGGAAGATGGGATCAGCGCGGCCAAAGACGTGAAATTGCTCCTGCTCGGTAAGCCAAGAGCCGGGCTTCCTTTCTCCGTTCTACCCCAGCCCAGCCCAGCCCTTTCGTGCCTTCCCTTCTCCCGCGGCCCCCTCCACAACCCCCCCCCCCCAACACACACACACATGCACAAGATAGATTTGCACACTCACGTCTCTCCCTCCCCCCCCCCCACCCCCCCCCCTCCGCCCTACCCCCCGGGGCGGCCCCCCCCCCCCCCCCCACCCCCCCCCCCCGCTCTGCCCCTTTGCACGATTTCCGCTGCAGCCCCCTCTGGTCCCTTTGAGGTCGCGATTCACTTCCCCTCGAGGTGTCGCTTTGATGCCTGGCCGAAGGCCGTTCGCCTAGAACCTCTTATCTGCCCCCCTCCCCCAAATAAATCACTGCCTTTCACCAACTCGGTGTGTGAGTGTGTGTGTGTTTTTTCACGCTCCATCTTCTGCCGCACCTTTGGACGGACTGGCTCAAATCTAACCCCATCTCAGCCCCCTCCCCAATTTCCCACCTCTCACCAACAAGTAGGGGTCTTGCTACCCCTCCCACTGTTTTTCTCCCCTTTTTTGCACCGAAACATCAATTGCACAAACACAAATATTTGGCTTCCCTCTTCCCACCCATCCCCGCAGCGCACAGCCATTAGTACTACCACTCCTCCCTCCCTCTCTCTTTCTCTCTCTTTCTCTCTCTCTCTTTCTCTGCCTCTCTCTCTGTGTCTTGTTATCTGCTTTTATCTTCTTATATTCTCACACAGGCCAGATTTTTTATTTTTTTGCTTTTATGAAGGTTGTAATGTCCTCCCCCTCCTTTCCTCCCCCTTCCCTTCTATTTTGTCCCAACAGGGGCTGGGGAATCCGGAAAAAGCACAATCGTGAAGCAGATGAAGTAAGTCGGCTCATCCCTTACCCTCATAGTGAGAGAAGTAAAATAATTGCCTTGTAACTGATTCCAATTTATTTATTTTTTTAAAAAATCTTTCTTAAAGTGTTTTCCGCTTAGCTTCCTTTGATGTTGGGGATGGGAGACCACTGGAGGGGAAGAGAAAAGCAACCCGCTCTTTGGTTCCATGAATTTGTTAGGAGCCAAGCCATTGGTCTATGGTAGCCAAAACAAAAAACAAAACCCCACTCAGAAGTCTGGTAACGCCTTTCCTGATGTTATTACAAGGCCTCCAGCTGGGGGGGGGGCGCGTTTGTGCCTTTTCACGCCCTTCTAAATAAAAATGGGTTGGTGGGGAAAGGCTCAATGAATGAGTCTCCACCATGTTGGAAGCGGGAAAGACCAAGGATGGGGAAGAGAGATGGTCTTCTCGCTGCCTTTGAAGGGGGCCGGCTTGGCCAGGCCCAACATCTGGAGCAGCTGTTGCAAAAGCTTGAGGCGCAGGTGGGCAGAAGAGGGGAGGAAACCGCTTCCCCCTCCCCTTCCCTCCCCCCCCCCCCCCTTGGCTGAGATCTGACCCGCTGCGCCAGGTGTGAGGTGCTGTTCAGCCGCCGTGGTGCTGAAATCCAAATTCCTGTCTTCTTCCTTTCCTCCCTCCCTCCTGCGAAGAAGGGGGGCCAGGAGGGATGGGGTGGGGTCGGAAGGAGAGGAAACTTAGCCCTGGCCTAGGCATTCGTGCACTGGCACCAAATTCCTCTGTGGCATTCCCACCCACCCCCAACCTCCAAATATCTGCCTCCCAGACCGGGCCTCCGTTTGCCCGCATTTCCAGTCTTTTGGTCTTGTTACGGGACTAATTAGGGTTGGGTTTCGGCCCGGACCAAAGCAGGCGGATCGGTGGAAAGGCACCTGATAATACAGATTTGAAACTAGTTTCCATCAGGCCTCCCTCCCTCTTTTCCGCAGCTTTCTCGTTTGGAGCCCTTCCCTGTCCTTTAATTAATCAGGACAGAATTTGGCTGCCTTGCCAAATTAAGCCGGGGCAGGAGATCAACGCCTTGCCAAGCCCCCTTTCCCCCCTTCTCTTCTCTGTCCCCTCCCTGTCGACACACGTGTATTGCTGGGCGTGTGAATGTGGCAGAGATTCCTAACAAGTGCGGGTCGTAAGAAGGGGTTTCCTCCCCCTGCAGCGGACCTGTTTCTCCCCCCCCCCCCCCCCCCTTCTCTCTCTCTCAATGGCGCCGATTTGAGCTCCCAGGAGGCTTATGGGGAGGAGCGGGGAGGGGCGCGGGAAGCAGATACACTAGGTGTAGCACTGGGGTGCGTGTGTGCACTCACGCGTACGCACGGTCTCTGCTTGAGTTGGGCGCTTCTCTGCCAGGTGCCTCTTTGGCTGGGTGCCCCGGCTAAAGGGGAGCGAGTGGCCGGATGGTTCGGAGATGACGAAGGGAGAACCGTCAGTCAATGCGGAAGGGCAGGGGGTGTTGTCCCCCCCTCTTCCCCCCCCCCCGTTGCAAAATGGCCTTCTCGGCAACCTTCGGGTAGCTCTTGCAGGTTGCTAGGGAAGGATGGCGCCTGGGGAGGGGGAGAGTTGCACGCAAGCCACACCTGCGCGCACACACACACACACACACGCACGCACGCACGCACACAGATCTGGGGGGCCTGCCCTCGGCCAGCCTGCCCGTGCATGCCCGTGTCCCCGGTGGCTTTTCTGTCGCCTGCCGGGGCTGTTCAAATAAGCGGGAGGTTTCAGGCGGTGCAGGCGGTGGACAGCGCCCGGCAGAGCCTGGAAGACGTGATGGGCTCGAGGGAGCTCGGCAACCTTCGGTTCGGCTCGGCAAAGCTCGGGCGTGGGACTCGCCTGGCCTTCGGAGGCATTCGGCGACGAAGCCAGCTGCCTCGGCAAGAACCGGCAAAGGTTCGGCTCTGCTCGGACAAAACGAGGAATGGATTTGGAACTCAAGATAAACAAGACGCGCATGCCCTGGTGTGATGGGCTGTGCGAAGGCATGCAGACACAATGACAACAGGATCAGAATCAGAATCAGAATAGATCTGGAAGGGACCTCGGAGGTCTTCTAGTCTACCCCCCTGCTCAAGCAAGAGAACTTATACCATTTCAGACGAATGGCTGTCCAGTCTCTTCTTAAAAACCTCCAGTGATGGAGCTCCCGTGATTTCTGAAAGCAAAGCTGTTCCACTGATTGATTGTGCTCACTGTTAGGACGTTTCTCCTTAATTCCAGGTTGCTTCTTTCCTTGATCAGTTTCCATCCATTCTTTCTTATCTTGCCTTCTGGTGCTTTGGAAAATAATTTGATCCCCTCTTCTTTGTGGCAGCCCCTCAAACACTGGAATACTCTTATCCTGTCCCCCACTGTTCTTCTTTTCTCTAGACTAGCCATGCCCAGTTCCTGTAACCGTTCTTCACATGTTTTAAGTCTCCAGTCTCCAAATCATCTTAGTTGCTCTTCTCTGCACTTTCTTTGCCCAATGTCTCAGCATCTTTTTTGTAATGTGGTGACCCAAACTGCAAGCTGTATTCCAGATGTTGCCTTACCAAGACTTTGTAAAGTGGTACTAATACTTCACTTGATTCCTTTCCTAAGTTTAGCTCACTTGAACTCAAGGGTGGGTAATTATGCCAACATTACCACCTGTGGATTTCAACTCCCAGAATTCTTGAGCCAGCATTGAAGTCCACCTGTTGAAGTCCATAGGTTGCAAAACTGCAACAGCTGCCCACCCCTGCTATGGAACTTAATTTAAGCTTGTGCTAGAATTTAGGGGTCTCCCACTTTATCAACTTTATCAACTTGCGGACTTCAACTCCCAGAATTCCTCAACCAGCCATAATCTTTTTTTGCAGCCTGGATCTCATAGTCCTAATCTCATACTTGATTTCAACCCCTGTCAAATTTCTTATACTGAGTCTGACTATTTCTCCTTCCTTGATTTATACAGAAAAGAAGGGGGGGAGAGTATTTTCACAATCCTGTGCTTAAGATCTTCTATTGTCAAGGGGATGGACTCCCTTGATCCTTCCCAAGTCCTCACTTGCTGATTTAGTGCCCTTGCAGCTTTTAAGTTCAGTGTCATATATCACAAGACATAGAATACCCAAGCTGGAGACTATATACCATTCTGGATGGAAATGACTGTACAGTCTCTTCTTCAAAACTTCCAGTGATAGAGCACCCACAACTTTCCTTTGCTTGCTTTTGATGTCATAAATACTATGAAGATTCTCCAACTCTCTAGCCCAATTCTAGTTTTGCTCACACAACACAACGAACCCCATTATGCTAAGCCATTCATCGAACCACCTGGCTTTGTAAGTCACTAACAATCACAACACCAACAAGAAACAACCAAACTCACCAAATGTTAGGTGCTAGGTCTTTCACTGACCTGGTTGTAAGGACACAATGCTTGAGTTTCTGGTATCACAAATAGCCTGATAGGTAAAAATACTTTACATGCCAAAGAGAGAGCTCTTTTTCAAAACATCTCAGGGAGGTGTGTGACAGAGGAAAACTGTTGTTCACTATTACCCATGCCTGAGTTTGCACACCCTGTCCTGTTACAGAAAGAAGTAGAATTCACCTTACATGTTATGCCTAAATCAATAGACCATATTGATCTGGTGATCAATTTCATCATCTGAGCAGCTAAAAGGATGGTTGGGTTTCCATAACACATGAACTATAAGTTGCCCAACCTCCTTTTAACTTAGTTTAATGAGTTGTTAGTTGTCAGTGGCTAAGACGCTGAGCTTGTCAATCAGAAAGATCAGCAGTTTGGTGGTTTGAATCCCTAGTGCCACATAATGGAGTGAGCTCCCGTTCCTTGTCCCAGCTTCTGCCAACCTAGTAGTTTGAAAGCGTGTCAAAATGCAAGTGAAAAAGTAGGAACCACTTTGGTGGGAAGATAATAGTGTTCCATGCGCCTTCGGCATTTAGTCATGCCAGCCAAATGACCATGGGGACATTTTGGGACAGCGCTGGCTCTTCGGCTTTGTAATGGAGATGAGCACCGCCCCCTAGAGTCGGAAATGACTAGCACATATGTGCAAGGGGAACCTTTACCTTTTTAATGAGTTTTTAGGACTCGACTTACAAACTATAAAAAAGGAATAACGAATACTCATAGGAATCCCTTCTTTAAAAACATTTTTTTTATTTATTTATTTTGTCAACTGCTTACAAGATAATAGGTATAAGTAAAAACATAGTTATGAATACATGGATACATATAAGAAAAATAAAAAAGCAATAGGACACAGGGATGGTAGGCACGTTGGTGCGCTTATGCATGCCCCCTACAGACCTCTTAGGAAAGGGGTGAGGTCAATAGTAGATAGCCTAAGGTTTAAGTTTTTGGGGTTTGTGGAAGAAATCACAAATTCAGGTAGATATGCCAGACATCTCTTGACATCTTCTCAGGTGAGTGATTACTTCCCTGATTTTCTTTTTCCCAGAATGTTGCCCCTAACCTCTAGAATGAAGTTGTCCTTCCTTCCTCATCTTCCAGATTAAGGCTACCCTGGGGCCTCATATCTGGCCTGAGATAAGCTAAGATAAGCAGCCACCTCTTTAGGCTTGAACTGATGTTGCCTGGGTTTACTCACACTCTGGAAAAATAAACAGAGACCTGATGGAGCAGGCTAAGGCACAAATGGTTGCATATTTCCTGGCAGGCTAGTTGCTATGAAAATCAAACTTGTTATTAGGCATGGTTTAACCTGAAAATGTTTGCTTTCCTATTAAATTAAGGGGAGGAGTAGGAATAAACAAACTTTCAACTGCCAAGGTTCATGGCTTAGTTGTCTAAACCTTAGTTGATAGATATTACTGAACGGGCAGAGATGGTTTTTTAAAAAATTTCCTCTTCACTTTTTTTAAGGCTCTAGGGTGAGAATTGAAGATCTCTGAAAAGGACCCAAAATGTCCAGATTGGTGAAACAAATAACTTAGTTGTGCAACTTTGTGGTTGGGTGGGGCAGGAATGGAAACAGGAATAATGTGTCTCTGAAAGGATTCTTAGCTTAAAAATGAGAGGATTCTATCAATCTATTTCGATCTGTTTGACTGTCTATCTCTCTATCTATCATCTATCTTATCTATCCATCCATCTATATCATCTATCTATATCATCTCTCCCTATCTCTCTATCTATATCTATCTATCTACATTTATCCATCCATCCATCCATCCATCCATCCATCATCCATCGATCCATCCATCGATCCATCTATCCTATCTGTCTGTCTGTCTGTCTGTCTGTCTGTCTGTCTGTCTGTCTGTCT
>BLBF01000045.1:19360584-19378037 GCA_015471245.1 Laticauda colubrina | reverse complement strand
TAGATAGATAGATAGATAGATAGATAGATAGATAGATAGATAGATAGATAGATAGCCAGAGAGATGAGAGAGATGATAGATAAATAATTAGATAGCGAGAGAGAGAAAGATGAGAGAGATGATACACACACAGAGAGATGGGCGGATAAATAGAGATAGACAGACAAACAGAACATTTATAAGTCAAGAGTTGGGCTGCGATGTTCCAAGGTTCGAATTATGTATGCATAGTCACTGGAATTATGGATGGGCCAGAAGCATTCTTGGACATTGAGATGAATCTGAATGTTGATGCCATGCTTTGTAGACAATCAGCTTCTGGGTATCTAGAAATATTCTTGCTAAATACCATGTCTGGGCTGGTACCCAATTAATCCTTCAGTTTCACAATGCTAGTGATAGAAAGATAGTTTGCAACATTCACAATTACATATCATCCTGAAACCAGAGAGAGGAATTCTCATATTCTCATTGTTTCCAGCTATTAAAGAATGAAAATAAAGCCCATATTTTATTTTCAGCACAATTTTGGTCCAGCACATAGCAACTTAAGATTGATCTGGGGAAGATATTAGAGAGAGGTGTGTAGTACTGGTAGTCCTAAGTTTATGGCCACAATTGAGCCCAAAATTCCTGTTGTTAAGTGAGATTTTTGTTGAGTGACTTTTGTCCCCATTTTAGAAACTTTTTTCTTTGCCACCGTTGTTAAGTAAATAATTGTAGTTGATGTTAGTAACACGGTTTTTAAGTGAATCTGACTTCCCCATTGATTTTGCTTGTCAGAAGGTTGCAAAATGGGATCATGTGATATTTGGGACACATCAATGAACCAGTATGAACCAGTTGTCAAGCACCTGAATTTTGATCCCATGATTATAGGGTTGCCATAAAGGTTGTGAGTGTGGAAAATGATCAGGTCATTTTTTTAGTGCTGTTGTAACTTTGAACAGTCACTAAATGGAACTGTTGTAGGTCAAGAGCTACTTGTACAAGATGGAAGCTGAGGCTAAAATTGAGCATGTGACCAGAAGCATCCATTGCTTCTGCGTCTTGCTGTCAAGCTGCCAGGACAAGCATGTTAAACCATGAAATGATCTGGTTTTTTGGGCTTAATACGTTGCATGAGCTCAGATGTTGCCTTGGGTGAACCCAGGTTGAAATAAGTGTATATGCTGTGATTCTAAATTGTTCCATTAATGTAGAGATAATAGGGTTCTGGGAAGCTTTGATCTGAGGGGCAGTTCAATCAAGGCATTGCTTTGAATGCAATCACCATTTTTTTTGATTGGTTGAATCAAAATCAAACGTCTTCTGGATGTGTCTCCTGGATGTTTGAGTTAATCAAGGGCTTGGCTCTGTCTTCCATTGTTGCTTTTATTATATAGTTTTATTTTGTTTTTGTTTATTTCATTTTTTTAATTCCACCTTGCTTACTTTTATAAATAACTCAAAGCAGTGAACATACTTATTATTCCTTCCTTCTCCTATTTTTCACACAACAACAACCCCATGAGGTGGATTGGGCTGAGAGAGAAGGATTGGCCCCAAAGTCACCCAGTCAGTTTTTATGCCTAAAATGGGACTAGAACTCACTGTCCCCTGAGGATTGCCCAAAGCCCCCCAGTGCCAGGACTCCGACAAACCACCCCCATTCAAATCATAAGTCTCTAGCCACATCTCTCAGAATGAAAAAGATTGATTTGTTAGGAGTGGCCATGTTGGCATTAGCTGGATGCAGCCAACACTAAAATACATCATTCATTTCTCCCTTTGACCCTGGTTTTTCCCCCACCCCCATGACATATATTCTCCAATGGGACACCTCCATAGCCAAGAGGCATCAATCATGCTCTCCAGTAATTTTGTGCACCAGAAGCTTCGGCTGCCAAAGCAATTATCTGAAGCATTTAAGGAATGCACTGCTTTCCCCTACTCCCTTTCTGCTGGCAACTAAAAAGACCGAAGAATTATTTTTAGTTGACACCCAGCCAGTCTCAGGTGGGACTAGAACTAAGTGTCTCCTGGGGATTGGCCCAAAATCACCCAGGCTTTCATACCTGAGATGGGACTGGAACTCACAGTCTTCTGATATCTAGGCCAGCCTCTTCACCACTATACCAAAATGTCTGTTTAATCCAACTAGGTATAGTTAATTTGCACCCAACTGTTGTTGAAGAACCAAAACTCTTTCTGGGTTTAAGGTGTCTTGATTTTATGATTCAAGCAGGGCAGATTTGCCTAGGGTAGCAACTTGTGAGCCACAGCCCACTAGGTTTGCAACTGGACCATGGAAACAGGCGGCAAGTGGTCATGTGCGTGTATGCGCATCCTCACTTGCACCAGTCACTTGCACAAACTGTTTCCTCCCCCTGATCCACAAAACTGGAAACATTGGGGAACTCTGGCCCAGGGTACCAAATTTTAATGGGCATCAAAATTGAAAAGTATATTTCAATTCCAAAAATACCAGAGAAGTATAAGGTCTAATTTCTTCCCTTTTTGCTTTAGTACTTTTTCAACATACGCTTTTCCTAAAGAACACCTACAAGGTCAATTGAATGGAAGTGAGCCCACACCAAGAGGGTTGTTGCAAGTCTTGAAAACAAAAATTACTGTTACAACTAAGGACCTGGGAAAACTGATAATACTAAAACAAGAGAAAGATCTGATGAAAAAAGTCCTGAAGCGAGAGAGTCATACACTGAATAGTTTGTTGAAGCTCATACCCAGAAAAGCAGCAACGATGCCCTCTGTTTATCAGCATACCTGCTCGAGGGTGAAATATAATTTCGCAGAATTATTGTCACATGCCCACAATGGATGCTGATGCAATTAAAATTATTTATTGTGTTTCACAGCAGAAGTGGGTGAACGTATCCAGGAAAAGAAAATTGCAAGCTTAAAGCTCAAAGAAAAAACCTTAACAAAATGGGAAGATGAGCCAAGCTGTATGGGCACTAGAACATAACTGTGTCTTGAACGGCAACATGTCTAGAGTTGACTCTGGATTCAAGACAACAAAATGCGTAGGCGAAGGGGAAATTGGACATATACAGGCTTTTTTTTTTCAATGGTGGGACACTTTAGTGTCTCTGAACTGCAAAACCAAATTCTCTGTAGGTAAAAAGGACTCTCTGCAGATTTTACTCTGGTTGTCATTTCCGACTTTTGGGACGGTGCTCATCAAGGCCATCGGGCCAGCGTTGTCATGTGGTCATGTAGCCTGCTTGATGTCATGTAGTGCTGTTACTTTTTCACCAAAGTGGTACCTATTTATCCATTTGTATTTGCATGCTTTCAGACTGATAGGTTAGCAGGAGTTGAGGCAAGGGAGGGGAGCTCACCCTGTCGCATGGAGTTCGGGTCTCAAACCTGGGCTGCCAGCTTTCCAGAACAACCCCAAAACAAGCAGGCACAAGGACAGGGGCTTTTTTCCTGCATGCCACCACTCTGCTAAACAACTAATTCCCATAGCACTGTCAATGTCAGAGCTCCTACAAATCCACCTCCATTCAAATCATAAGTCTCTAGCCGCATCTCTCAGAGAAAAAAAAAATTATTAGAAGTGCTCATGTTAGTGTTAGCTGGATGCAGCCGACACTAATATACACCATTCATTTCCCCCTTGACCCTGGTCTTCTCCCCACCCCCTGGATGTATATTCTCCAATGAGACACATCCATAGCCAAGAGCCATCAATCATATTCTCCAGTAATATTCTTGTGCACCGACAACTTTGGGCTGCCCAAGCGATTATCTGAGGTACTTGAGGAATGTACTGTTTTCCCCCTCCCTTTCTGCTGGCAGCTAAAAAGACTAAAGGAGTATCCTTTTAGCTGACAGTCAAACTATTTACTAAGACTATATTACGATTATTTTTCTCATCCTTCCTATTACCTATCTCCTTCTACTTATGACTATAACCTTGTTACTTGTATCTTTATGTTTATGTTTGCTTATTTAGTATCCTATGACTATCATGAAGTAATCTTATGATTCTTCATGAATGTATCTTTTTATGTACACTGAGAGCTTATGGACCAAAGACAAATTCCTTGTGTGTCCAATCACACTTGGCCAATCAAGAATTATATAAGCCCAGCGTCTTAACTGCTGAGCTACTGTGCACCACCCATTTTCCTTTAGAGAGATGCAATACAGGGCAATTTCTCAATGAAGATGGTAGGTATAGGTAATCCTTAACTTATGACCACAGCTGAGACCAGAATTTCTGTTGCTAAGCAAGGTGCTTGTTAAATGAGTTGTGCTTGATTTTCTGACCTTATTTTGGGGGGCCAGAACTGTTAAATGAATCATTGCAGTTCTTAAGTGAATCCCTCATTGCCTTTGCTTTTTGAGCAATTGACTGCTCGGGATGTTGGGATAGCTGTAAGTGGGAGGACCAGTTGTAAGTTACATTCTTTCAGTGCTGTTGTAACTTTGGATAGCTGCGCAATGAGTGTCGATGACTTCCCAGGATTCCACATGCGTGCAGCCATTTTACTTCACCCTGGTTGCAAACACGAGTTGAACAGCCCTGCAAATTTCTGCAAATGTAGGCTCTCTGTTTGGAAGGGAGAAGGCTTCTAACACAAGGGTTTTTAAAAGCAAACCAATTTAATAGCAGTCCACTGGGAGAGGGATCTTGGAGTCTTCGTGAATAACCAGTTAAATATGAGCTAGCTGTGTGCAGCGGCAGCCAAAAAAGCCAATGCAATCCTAAATTGCATTAACAGAGGGATACAATTGAGATCAAGGGAGGTACTAATACCACTCTATAAAGCCTTAAGTAAGACCACACCTCGAATACTGCATCCAGTTTTGGTCACCACACTATAAAAAAGATGTTGAGACTCTAGAAAAAGTGCAGAGAAGAGCAACCAGGATGATGAGGGGACTGGAGACTAAAACATAAGAAGAATGGTTACAGGACCTGGGCATGGCTGGTCTAGTGAAGAGAAGGACCAGGGGAGACAAGATAGAAGTCTTCCAGTATTTGAGGGGCTGGCCAGAAAGGAGGGGGGGTCAAGCTATTTTCTAAAGCACCCAAAGGCCAGAAAAGGAATAATGGATGGAAACTGCGAAAGGAGAGATTCAACCTTAACATAACAAGAAATTTTCTGACAAAATTGGTGAGAACAATCAACCAATGGAACAGAAGTTGCCTTTGGAAGTTGTGGGAGCTTCATCCCTGGAAGCTTTCAAGAAGAGACTGGACTGCCTGTCTTGTCTTAGTCAATATTTATCTTCCAAAAATGCCTAAGGTAAACAGTTAAACTCTACAAAGGCTTCCATACAAAGTTTCTTTATTGGATTGTAATAGGCATCCTCAAGGTATAACTCACAGTTATGTTGAGATTCATCTAATGTCCAATCTTTGCATAGTTGTCTTCATAGTGTGAAATCTGGTTATCTTCATCCCATAATGATACAACAAAGTAATCCCCAATACGATGCTGGGTCCAGGCAAGAGTAAACAAAGGCTTCCCCGAACCCAACTAGAGGTCAATTCAGTGACCAATCAGGATTACAGATGTGACCACATGACATGAACTATATTTCCTATGAGTCATTAACTACATTTCCCATGAAGCATTCCCTTAAGGGGACAGCTCCCATTCCCAACTATATTTATATTGTTTAACCAGCACACTGCCATTTGTTAGAAGTGGTGTAGCATTTCTTGCTTGGTCAGGGGGGTTGGACTAAATGACCTACAGGGTCCCTTCCAACTTTGTTAATCTGTAATCTTCATTTCTAATTTATGCAGAGGGAAGATAAGAGATATATTTAATTGCTAAAGATATAGAGGTTTAAATCAATGTGATAATTCCATCCTCTTCCATGTCCTTAATCTTGATTTCTGGGAGAAAGGCTAAAGCTGCAGAGTTGTGATTTTCTTTTTTTTTCAAATCAATGGTATGTACAAAGTCAGTTTTTTTCAGAGATCCTCACTTGGGTGTTATATCTGCAAAACTGCATTTGTGAATTCGCTTGGTCTCTGCCTTTCTCCTCTGTGAAATACTGTAGTTTTCTTCCAGCTTGACAGGTGGAGTAGATGCGCTCTGCTTTGTTCTGTTATCTGGACCAGTTTAGAAGTTAAATGCTAGTTATGGCACACACTGCATCACCCATCATCCCCGGCTGCCATAGATTCAGGTCAGAAAAGGCTGCGCTAATGGCAGAATCAATGGAGAAAGGAATAGGAGCACGGTGGTAAGAATGAGCAGCTGGCCAAGCAGCTTAGTTCTTTGCTCATCATCTGAACAGCTGGATTAATCTGGAAAGAGGCTGTTTCTTGCAAACAGAATGAGGGATTCTTCTGTGTTTTTTCCATGACAAATCTAGCAGAGGGACTGGAGCTGGGCTGCAGCAGAAGGCAGTGCTTAAAGTGATTTATTTTCTATTTTAGTAAAAAAGCAAATGTCCAGCCATGCTTGCTTTGAAGGCTGGAGCCAGTCTTTTGAAAACACAGAATGTGTCCTTTCTCCCCAAATGGGAAGCCAGATTTCACGTTTCTAAAAAAAGAAAGCCCAGATTAACACGATTGGTATCCGGGTTTAGGATGTAAATCAAGAAGGAATGGCTACATTTCAACAGGAACTGAACTGGACATAATAATGCAGGTCGTCTTTGATTTAGGACCGCAGTGAGGATCTGCTTGTCAGATGTTGCTGTTCTGAGCAAGGCTTCCTGAGACAGTAATTAAGCACACGCTTAGTCCAAATGTTTTGTCTTGTTTTATTTCAACGCCGGGAATTATATTCATTCCCAGCCTGTCATGAGTCCCAAACAGTTCCTCAAGATAAGCACTCACCTTTCTCGCCTTTGAATTGCTGCCAACAGCTAAAGTGCCAAATTAACAGTAAAATCCAACCGAAGTACAAAGTCCATGCAGAGCTTCAAGGTTTAATCCGAACAGAGTGCAAGACTTTGCTTCCTGCAAAAGTTTTCCCTGTCCTTTATACTTTATGGGAGGAGCAATCACCTCCCAACCTTACTCCTGAGTTGCCCCTTTTGTCTTAGCTGCTCTTGCTTTCTAGCAGTTCTGCGCACATGCACCCTGGAAACAGGCTCCCTTTGTCCTCTGCCTCACTGCTACCAGACTCTGGAGGCTCTGGAGTCAGCAGACAACTCCCAGATGGCCCTGGCCTCATCACTGTATTGGATGCAGGACTCTCGTCTGAGTCCTCCCCAGACTCCTGGACTGGTCCCTGTTCTTCCTCACTGTCGATTCCGCTGCCATCTGCACAGGCTGCCAGCAAACAAAACAGGAGATGCCAAGGCTGAGCCCGAAGGAGAGGTCAAACATGTCATAAGTCATGAGTCCCTGCACACCCGCAAGAGATCTAAATCCAGCCCATCTTGAATTCCTTTCTTTTTTTTTTTTTTTAAGTTTTTTATTAATTTTCTACAAACAGACAAACATACAAAACATTAAAAACATCTATTCTCATATATACTTCCGGTGTATCGGTTGGTTCATCAGTTTTGTGCATTCATTTTATAGTGTCAATTACAATTATATTGCATAACCACTCATATTGTCAATCCATATTCTAATATTACTAAAGAAAAAAAATAAAAAAAATTTTTTTTTCTGACTATACTTTTAATCATTCATGCTTTGCGAGATAACAATACTTCAAACAATTTGTCGTATAATCATAACAAATCAATCCTAAAAAACTCTTCATATATATAATATTAATGCTCTATTATTGTATTTTATCATCTAACCATTGATAAAAAAAACCCCAAATTGCATAAAATTGTTTATCTTCTTGTTCTCTAATTTCAAATGTCAATCTACTCATCTCAGCACATTCCAATATTTTCTTAATAATTTCTTCCTGCAATGGTATTTTCTCATTCTTCCAGTTTTTAGCAAATACAATCCTAGCCGCTGTTAATACATTTACAATCAAATATTTCAAGTCTTTATTATATATATCAGGTAAAATTCCCAATAAAAAGATCTCTGGTTTCAAGTCTATGTGTTTCTTTGTCATTTTTTCCAACCACATGTGAATTTTAGTCCAATATTTTCTAGCATTCTCACAAGTCCACCACATATGATAGTATGAGCCAGGTATCTGATGACATTTCCAACATTTTTCAGATTTGTTCTTGAACATTCTTGCTATTCTAGTCGGGGGAAGGTGCCACCTGTAAAACATCTTATACAAGTTTTCTTTATATGCTATTGACATTGTCATTTTATAATTTTGAGACCACAATTTTTGCCATTGCTCTAAATCAATTCCATATCCAAAATTCTTCCCCCATGCAATCATAGTTTCTTTAACTTGTTCTTCCTCTAGCTTAATTCCCAATAAATAACCATATAACTTTTTAATCACTTTCTCATCAGTACCCATCAATATCTTATCTAAATCAGTCTGTTTATCATAGAATCCTTCCGTTTTAAAATCTTCAATATATCTTGAGTGTATTTGCGCATATGAAAACCAATTCATCCTTATACCTTGTTCCTCTAAATTTTGGATCGTTTTAAGTCCACCCTTTTCATCCAACAGTTCCCCATATCTAACTGTTTGTTCCTTTTTATAGATCATAGGATAGGAAAATGCTTCAATAGTCGATAACCAAATTGGAATTTTCAAATAACATTGTTTTTTTATCTTCTCCCAATTTAACCACAAAGACTCCCGTATATAATGTCTTCTGAAATACCCCTGTGTTTTAGTTCCCTTGTACCATAAAAAAGCATGCCAACCCAACAGTAAATCATGTCCTTCTAATGTCAACAATCTATGTTTTCTTAATGTTATCCATTCTTTGACCCACATCAAACTTGCAGCTTGATAATACAGTTCCCAATTAGGCAGGCCAAAACCTCCTCTATTTCTAGCATCTTGCAAAAGTTTTAACTTTATTCTCGCTTTTTTACCTTGCCATATAAACTTCAACATAGTTTTATTTAAATCTTCAAAATAGTCTTTTCCAAGTCTAATTGGTATTGTTTGAAAGAGAAATAAAATTCTAGGTAAAATATTCATCTTAATTGTTGAAATTCTCCCTATTAATGACAATTGTAAATTTTCCCATTTCTTCAAATCTGTAATTATCTGTTGTTTAAGTTTAATATAATTATTCTCTTTTAATGTGCTACATCTTGCTGTCAAATATATCCCCAGATACTTAACCTTGTTTGTAATTTGAATTTTCAAAAGATCTGTCAGTTCTTCTGTTTGTCTCAATAACATGTTTTTTGTCAAAATCTTTGTTTTATCTTTATTTATTTTCAAGCCAGCCATCTCACCATATGTCTCTACCTTTTCCAATAACTTTGGAGCAGTTTCTAACGGGTCTTCCAGAATAAAAGCTAAATCGTCAGCAAAAGCTTGTAGTTTAAATTCTTCCTTTTTAACTTTCATTCCTTTTATATTTTTATCATCTCTAATATTTCTATTCAACACTTCCAAAGTTAATACGAATAACAAAGGAGATAGGGGACATCCTTGTCTTGTACCTCTTCTTATATTAATAAGATCTGTAAATTCTCCCTCCATCATTACCTTTGCTGTCTGTTTATTATATATGGCTTCTATTGCTTGAATAAATTTTCTGGCAAAGCCCATCTGTTCCAATAGTAATAACATAAATCTCCAGTTCACGTTGTCAAATGCTTTTTGAGCATCTAGGAATATCAAAGCCATTTGTTTTTCAGGATGAGCCTCATAATATTCCAAGGTATCCAAAATTACTCTCATATTGTCTCTAATTTGTCTCTTTGGTAGAAATCCATTTTGATCTGGGTGGATAAAATTATTTAAATATTTTTTCAGTCTTTCTGCTAAGATTGAGGCAAAGATTTTATAATCTGCATTCAATAAGGAAATAGGTCTATAGTTCTTAATTTGCAACGGGTCAGCCTCTTCCTTTAAAATAAGTGTAATATAAGCCTCTGACCATGTTTTGGGTGTCATCTTTTTTAACATAACTTCATTCATAATTTCTAACAATGGAGTGTTCAATGATTCTTGAAATTTTTTATAGAATTCTGCCGGAAGCCCATCTGGACCTGGTGCTTTCCCATTATTTTGTCTTTTAAATGCTTCATTTAGTTCCATCATTGTTATATTGCTTTCTAACATTTCTTCAGTCTCTTTAGGTATCTTCGGTAAGTTAACATTCTGTAAATACTGTTTAATTTTTTTCTCATCAATATTCTCTTGTTTATATAGTTGTCCATAATAATCTCGAATAATTTCCTTTTTCTCCTTATTACCACAACAAACTTGACCTTGATCATTTATTAGTTTCAATATTTTTCTTGATTCCTTCTCCTTTCTCAGTTTATATGCTAACCATCTACCTGGTTTATTTGCATCTTCAAAATAATTCTGTTTAGAATTTCTAATTTTCTGTGCCAGTTCTTCTTTCTCTATTAATTCCATTTTATGCTTAATTACATTCAGTTTCAATTTAATATCTTTTTTCTGTGGTATTTTCTGTAATTCTTTTTCAAGTCTTATATATTCATCTTCCAAGGCCTTAGAGGCACCCTGGAAACAGGCTCCCCTTGTCCTCTGCCTCACTGCTACCAGACTCTGGAGGCTCTGGAGTCAGCAGACAACTCCCAGATGGCCCTGGCCTCATCACTGTATTGGATGCAGGACTCTCGTCTGAGTCCTCCCCAGACTCCTGGACTGGTCCCTGTTCTTCCTCACTGTCGATTCCGCTGCCGTCTGCACAGGCTGCCAGCAAACAAAACAGGAGATGCCAAGGCTGAGCCCGAAGGAGAGGTCAAACATGTCATAAGTCATGAGTCCCTGCACACCCGCAAGAGATCTAAATCCAGCCCATCTTGAATTCCTTTCTTATCTCCAGCTCATTTCCCTTGACTGTCAGTCAGTCAGATTCTTGTACAGAGCTTAAGTTTGCAACAAAAATTTTATACTCATTTGACCTGCCTGAATCTGCTGATTTCCCAGGTGCTTGACATTCCCATGGCCAAATGAATAAAATTCAGATGCATAGCAACTGGCTCATATTTATGACAGTTGCATTGTCCCAGGGTCAGGTGATTCCTTTTTGTAACCCTCCGACAAGCAAAGACAATAGAGAAGCCAAATTCATTTAACAACTACATTACTAACTTAACAACTGCAGTGATTCACTAAACAACTGTGGCAAGAAAGGTCGTAAAATGGGGCCAAATTCACTTCACAACTGTCTCGCTTAGCAACAGAAACATTGGGCTGAATTGCAGTTGTAAATCAAGGACTACCTGTAGTTAAGTGCCCAATTTTTTTTTAATAAAAAAAAATATTGATTTTCAATAAACAAACATACACAAACAAAACACAAAACATAAAACTTCTTTTTAGAAAGCAGCTTAGTCCCGAGTTACATCTTTTTGTACAGACATAAATTTGAATTCATGCTCACTTTTTATCCCATTTCATATCTTATTTACCATTCCACATTTTCTAATAGCTTCTCCCCTCTTTTCACTCTCTTAATTCTATTTTATTTATTTCATCTCAGTTTAAATCATTATGCACGTATCTTTTGTCTGTTCTATTTCAATTTTCTATTATCTTTTCTCATTAACACAAAATTTCTCCTGTAATCACTGATTAAAGTATGATGCCTTTAAATCTTTCCCCTAAATTTAACACTTAAAATAATGTATACTTTTCATTCTGATTCTGCTTAGTACATTCTGAAGCTACATAATATATTATAAAATAAAAAAGAGTAATAAGTTTATAATATAATAAAAACAATAATCCATAGCAAATTAAGCCCTATTATTAAATCCAGTTTTCTAACATTATTTCAAATATAAATACAACAATACAATCTTATGTACTTTTGCAGAATCTCTTTTTTAATCATATTTTTACCCACTATCTCTGAATAAATTTTGTTTCTTTACATCTTGTTTTAAACCTTTGTAACTTCTCTTCCCTTTTTCCCTTCCTTTCTTCTCCAATCCTGCCTTTTTACCCCCTTGTCTCTTAATCTCCACCTTCTTCTGTATTCCTCTTTTCTGTTGCTTTCTGACATTGTATTGATTTTTCACCTTATTTTTCCCTTTTTTGGTTGTTTTTTTAAGTCTTAAATTCTCCATTCTCTTTCTCCTCTTTCCCTTTTCTTCCCCAGCTAAAGTTGTTTGTTCATTAAAGATGGCTTCTTCTTCATCCCATTCTTCTTGTTCTTGTAGTTTCTGGTAAGTAGAAATCACCATTTCTAAAAAATTGAAAACAGATCCAGAAGAGTCCTTCCCTTCTTGTTCCTCTTCTTTTAGTTTTTTAAATTCAATTCTCAGTTCATCAACAAGTAGTGCCATTGTGAAAAGGTTTTTTAAACAACCCAAATGTTTTTAGTCTTTCAAATTATAATTTCTAAAAGTCCCAAAGTCACCAAGCAATCCAAATGCACACAGACTGTTTCATTTAGCATTTTCTTCTTTTTATACTTTCTCTTCCTGGGGTTATAGTTCAGTTACAAAGCTCCAATTAAAATATATCTTTTAGAAGTCTTATTACAGTTTAGCTCTGTTCTTATAAATTCCAAGCAGCTTCCTCCAACAAAATCTTAATATTAATTCTTTTCCTCTCCCTTCCCACTTATAGCAAAAAAGTTTTTTTTTTCTTTTTTTCCCCAATGCTCAGAAATCTTTATTGTCCCCTTGGCTTTAAATTTCAGGATTACCTGCTGATGCCAAAATGGGTTTTTCTGATTTCTCCATTCACTTGCTATCACCGTAAGGAAGGAGAATGAGAAAACAAACTTTCCCTTTTTACTTTCATTCGCCCGTTTTTCCGTCTTCATCGGGAATGATGTATCTTTAATGAAACTTAAATTCCAGGGTATTTAAATGTTACTTATTATCCCGGTTAGCCAAAACCTTTCACTTTCTCAGCTTCCTCCTGCACATTATTATCTGGTTGAAAGCTTCTTTGTGGCGGCCCTTGCTGACTGCCGCTTCACCGCTTTCGGAAAAGGGAGTTAAGCCAGCTGAGGCTTAACTCCAGGGGGGTTGTGATTCCCCTGGACCCCTGCTGGATCTCCCCTATCTTCAGTTACCTCTATGGGGTAACTATAGCCTCCAAATCCAGCTGGATCGGGGGCACTCCAGCAGCGAGCACAGCAGAAACTGTACACAATCACGGATTCCTGCCGCCGCCGAAGCCTTGCAAACTGGAAGCTGTTAAGTGCCCAAATTTTGATCACTGACTATCAGTGATGATGCTAAAATCGGTGCAAAAGAGCAAAGACTAAACATATTCCCCCCCCCCATGCTGTTGTACCTTCCAAGGGTCACTAAAGGAATGGTGTAAATCAAGGATTACCTGTACATCTCATTGTTCATCAGAAGACCAGCTAATGAATAATAGCCTCCTTGTTCAGGCCGTTGTGTAGGAGAAGTTTGTTGCTGATATTTTTTTCAAGCTGTTCACTGTTAGGAAGTTTCTCCTTAATTCCAGGTTGGTTCTCTCCTTGATTAGTTTCCATCCATTGTTCCTTCTCTTGCCTGCTTTGGAAAATAATCTTCTTTGTGGAAACCCTTGATATTGGAGCACTGCTATCATGTCCCCACTCGTCCTTCTTTTCTCTAGATTAGCCATAACCAGTTCCTGCAACTGTTCTTCATATGTTGTATGCAGTGGTGGGATTCAGCCAGTTTGTACCACTTCGGGAGAACTGGTTGTTAACTTTCTGAGCAGTTTGGTGAACTGGTTGTTGGAAGAAATCATTAGGGCAGAGAACCAGTCATTAAATTATTTGAATCCCACCACTGGATGTATGTCAACCCTGAAGCTGACCTGGCCGGAGGCATCTTGGAGCTTCAGTGCTACCCCACTGGCGTGGAGAGATAGGGATGGGTGATTAGAAATAGCTGGGGTTTTGTATCCAAAATAAATTACTTCCTCTTGGGAACCAAGGATGTTCTCACACCTGGCCAGAGGAAGGAGTGATATCATCAGGCAACCATACAGCACCTTGACTGGACCATGTGGCTGATTGTTTGAGGTTGAGGGAGAAACTTTTGCTTTTAATTAGGTGGGAAACTGTGGGAACCTTCAGGGTTGGTTTTCACCAGATCTGTGCCAATATGAGATCTATATATATAAAAGTGAAATACTCCTAATGCATCATCACAAAATCTCCAGAACCTAAAGCCTACAAACTTGAAATTTGGCACATATGTTCCCCTTGGCTTCTAGGGGCTCACTAAGAAAGGATTTTTTGAAATGACCCTTGGAGCATTTATATTTTTTATATTATTATTAACATACTCTGATGCTAAGGAGTTCTACTCCCCCTCCCCACCTGAAAAGAAATCTTGTTCCAAATGCAAAACACAAGCAGAGGAGAGGAGTTTCAGCTTCAGTTTTAGTTTCACAGCAGCAAACAGCTTTAGTACAAAACAGCTGAGCTAAGCCACCCCCAGGGTCCTTGCTGTCTCCTTCTTACTCACACAGCAAATACTCTTTCAGTTTCCAAATAGTTTCTCTCACACACTGACAGTACACGAGCCAGAAGAATACCAATGGATTAGACAGAGGCACAATTCCCCCCCCCCTTATTTTTCTCCCCAAAAACTAAGCCCGATCACATAGTTTCGTAACAAAGCATGAGTATCGAGCTAGTATCCAATAAAGCTGTTCTTTGAGGAATCTGTAGTCTTGGAGTTTTTCTTGATAAGAGTCTGTTACTTGGAACCCTAACATTTTAGTCTCCAGTGTTTAACCATCTTACTTGTTCCTCTCTTCTCTTTTTCCAAACCCTCAACATTTTTTTGCAATGTGGATGCAGTATTCCAGGTGCGGCCTTTCTAAAGTGGTACTAATATTTCTGGTTCTGGCCGGTTCTCTCTTCTTCAGATTTCTTTTCTTTAAACTAATCTCAGTCTAGCAACATGCTCCCATTGAAAAGGCCATCAGTTTAAAAACCGCTTTGAAGCGGGTAGCTTCCCTTTGATAGATGCTGACAGTGAATTTTATTGATTTAAAAGGAGGTTCTCTGGGGACAACCTTAGCCTTCCAGTCCTGTCTCCCTTTATCCAACCCGAGTTGAGCCAAAAGCTCTGTTCCTATCCACCTTCTCGGCAGAAAAAAAAAAAAAGCCACCAAAATTACAGCTTGGAAGATGCTACATAATTAATGGTGACTTATTAATGCCTGATTAATAAAGAGCTCGTACTGTGGGGCGGGAAGTGTGAGAAAAGTCCACCTGGGAGAATACAGATGCTAAAGAATGAACAGAAGGAAATTCACATCAGAAAAATATGTCAAGAATTTATGTTATATTCTCTACAAATGAGGAAAGAAAAAGATATATGCAGCTTTGATATATATTAGGAACTGTGCTAATCCAACTGGTAATCTCTCTCTCTCTCTCTCTCCCTTTTTCTGTCTTTCTCCCTCTCTCCCTCCCTCTCCCTCTCCCTTTCTCTGTTTTCCCCCTCCCTTTCTCTCTCTCTCTCTCTGTCAGTCTGTCTGTCTCTGTTTGTGTCTCTCTCCCCCTCCCTTCCTCCCTCTCCTTTTTTCTCCATTCCTCCCTCCCTTTCTTTGTTTCCCCTTCTCTCTCTCTCTCTGTCTCTCTTTCTCTGTATGTCTTTCTGTCTCTGTGTGTCTCTCCCGCTTCCTCCCTCTCCCCCCTCTCTCCCCGCCACCCCCCCCCCCCAGTATGTATGTGTCCTGTATTGTTTCACACCAATTATTTTCTTACCGATTGCCATAATTTCATTCAAAGAAGCTCCTGGAAACCATATTTGTGAAACTGGGCTGTGAATTTGAAATCACCACATTTGTTTGAGCAACAGCAGGACAAATATTAGGACTTTCTACGAAGAAGGAAAAAAAGTTGGAACAACTCAACCTCAAGTGCCATCATTTATAGTGGCAGAGTTGATCAGGTCCTTGTATCAGATTCCAATATTTTATTTATGGCATCAAAGGGCCTGAAGGCACCTTGGAAATCTTCAAGTTGAACTTCCAAGAGACCTTATAACATCCCGGACCAATGGTTGTCTAACCCTTTCTTGAAAACTTTCAGCAATTGTTCACCCATAACTCCAGGAAACTGTTTCATTGATTAATCTCCCTCACTGACAGGAAATTTCTCCTTAGTTTCTCCTTAGTAGGTTGGATCTCGCTTTGATAGGCATCTATCTGTTAGTTCTTGTTCTGCCTTCTGGTGCTTTGGGGAATATGTTACACCTCCCACAGCACCTCAAACACTGGAAGACCACTCTTATGTCACCCCTAATTCTTCTCTTCATTGGGCAAGACATACCTTGTTCCCTTTATGGTTTAGCCTCCAGATCCCTAACCATCATTATTTGGGGATGATCTAAAGAGATCACTTCCAATCATATTCTTTATTTCCCTCTTCCTAATTCCTCTGCAGTTGATACTAGACAAATACAAGAGATGTTGACCTATGGAACAGACTCCCTCAGAGGTTAGGTGGTAGTGTCCTCTCCTTTCCCAGAGATTCCACTTGACTTTCTGTTGGGGATCCATTCATACTGAATTTGTCCATGGCACTGAGGGTTGGACTGGTTGTTCTCCATGATCCCTGCCAAGTGTTTCATTCTATCAGAAAAGAGACTGCAGGAGAATAGGATAGCTGCCTTCAAGGTTCTGCGGGGCTGTCCTGAAGAAGATGGAGAATTGTTTAAAGTTGTTCCAGAAGACAGTCACAATCTAATACATAATCTAAACCCCCAATCCTAATGTATGAACTGTTCTACCATGGAACTGGCTATCATGGAACAATAGTGGGTTTGCTTTCATTGAGGGTATTTCCACACAGGTTGGATGACTGTTTGTATGGATTCCTGTAGTGGACAGGGGATTGAACTAAATCAGTGTTTCTCAACCATGTCCACTTGAAGATATATGGACTTCAATTCCCAGAATTCCCCAGCTAGCATGGTTGGCTGTGGAATTCTGGGAACTGAAGTCCACTCATTCCAGAAGCTGAAGCCCACACATCAGGTGGCCAATGCTGAGAGACGGTGAACTAGGTGTCTTCTAAGGTTCTTTCTGTTAATCTATGAATGAATGAATGAATGAATGAATGAATGAATGAATGAATGAATGAAGCCTTTATTGGCCAAGTGTGATTAGACACACAAGGAATTTGTCTTGGTGCAAATGCTCTCAGTGTACGTAAAAAGAAAAGATACATTCATCAAGAGTCAAGAATCATAAGGTACAATACTTAATAATAGTCATAGGATACAATAGAATAGAAGAATATAGGAATAGAATTTAAAAAGAATGGGATGGGATGGGGTGGTGGAACGGGACAGAGAATAGAAAATAGAATAGAATAGAATAAATATTGGAAAGAATAGCATAGCACAGCATAGCATCACATCACATCGCACAGCACAGAACAGAACAGAGCAGAATAGAATAGAATAGAATAGAATAGAATAGAATAGAATAGAATAGAAT
>BLBF01000045.1:19322418-19342143 GCA_015471245.1 Laticauda colubrina | reverse complement strand
AGGGATGAATGGAAGGAAGGAGGAAGAGAAGTAGGGAGAGAAGGGAGGGAGGAAAGGAAGGAAGGAAGAAGGGAAGCAGGGAGGGAGGAAAAGAAAGAAGGAAGGAAGGAATGGATTCTTACATTTTTCTATGTCTGGCCTACATAGGCAGGGGGCTTAGGGGCTGAAGCCTGGCTTTCTTTGACCACAAAGACGACAACCATTACAACTGGGTGGGTGGCACAGCATGCGTAGCTGATGTGCGTTATGAGTGCTGTCTTGGGTGAGCTTTCTATGTGCAAAAATGTCTTTGGACCACAGAATGACTCCATATGTCTATGCACCGCATGCAGAAGAAGCTCGCAGGAAGAGGATTCTGCAAGATTAGCTGAGGGCTGCGGTTTCCTCCTGATGAGTCCTCAACCACCATCGAGAGAGTGCATCTCATACTGGGGTGGAATCATGCCAAAGCAGTTCCCATTTTCTTGATGGATCGTTCTGTGTCCTCCTGGGCCAATGGACGATTTTAATTTCCCTGCTGTTTCATCTGGATTTATTTCTGCTCCATCCCTCTCCTGCCTGGATCTTCCATTTTTAAACTAGGCCTTGCACAGAAGTGTGATTTAAAACTATCTCACAAAAAAAAACCTCAGACAGGTGTACCAGCTCTCAACATTTCCCTCTCTAAATATATTTCAGCATGAAACAACGTCTTGAAATGGATGTTCTTTGGCGAAAAGATCCTACATGGTAAATAGACTTGGTAAATAAAGGCAGTCCTCCAGTTAGGACCACAGTTTTAGCCCCAAATTTATGTTGCTAAGATCACTTAATCACTGAAGTGTTCATACTACTTTATAAGGCCTTGGTAAGGTCACACTTGGAATACTGCAGTATTTTGGAATAATCCAGTATTATTGGATATAACAGTTATATCAGTTATTATTGATATTCCAGTTATAGTATAACTGGAATAATCCAGTTTTGATCCCCCCAATCATTCTCTTCCTTCAGTTATTTTGGAATAAATCTATAAAGTATGTTAGGAAGAAAGAGCCTTAAATATATCCAGTTGACTTTGAAGCTGAAAAAGATTTGATGATTGGCTCACCCTCTTCCTCCTACAGCATATCAGCAAAAGTTTCTGGTTACTAATCCTCACAAAGTTCTTTATTTATTTATTTTTTATTTTTTTGAAAGATAAACACTAACAAACACAAACATAAAACATCAACATGAAACCATCTTCCAAAATACAGTGTGTCGGTTGGTACATTTCTTTTGTGCAGTGTCATAATATCAACAGTTTTACCCTTCCAAACATACATTCATATTATATAAGTCAACTATACCTATTGTATTATATTGTATTATGATTATATCATTATTAGTCTCAACTACAAATTCACGTAATTCTTAAAACTGAGCAAATCTCAGTTTTAAAAAATCTGAGAACATACAATTCATTTCATTATATTCAATTATATAATATCATTACATTATATTGTCTTGCATATTATACCATTCCTTTTTTTATAATACATTTTACTTCTCTATTTTCTTATCTAACCATTCACAAAGTTCTAAATCATTGGTCCACATCATTTTAATTCAGGAGCCAATTTAGCTTGTCATGGTTCTTGAGTACCTCTTTGGTAGCCAACACTCCAAGCATTCTTCAGAGATTGCCAAACTTCTTGGGATATCATCCCAATTACCCAGGAACAAGCAGCTCGAGTTCTGTCCATCATGTTCAAGGCTAAAACTTGGCAGCTGTCCCCTTAACACAAAGCAACGCAAGAAAAGCCCAGCTGGGTGCACATGCCAGCTTTAATACAAGAAGCAATTCACACACCATGGAACGGGACTTGCTTTCAAGCTTCAGCTTTCTAAAGTTCTCACCTTTCATTTGGTCTAGTATTGCCAGTTTTGAAAGACCATTGAGCTCATTGATTTAAGCGAGATTTCTGAGTTCATTCATATATTTCCTGAAAAAGGAAGATTGCCAAATGGCTTCTCCTGGAAGCTTCAAACACTTAAGCTTTCGATAAAGGGGAATATTTATAGCTTAGGGTTGGAATGAAAGGACTACTGGCTCTTTCTGAGTCAGTGTTGGTGGTGGGCGTTCTTGGTGATTCAGAATAGAATAGAGTAGAATAAGAAATAATAGAATAGCAATAGGACTAGAACAGAACAGAATGAGTTAGAAGGGAGCTTGGAGGTCTTCTAGTCCAGCCCCCTGCTCAATCAGGAGCCCCAATACAATTTGAGATAAGTGGCTGTCCAGTATCTTCTTAAAAACCTCCAGTAATGGGTGCGCCCGTGATTTCTGAAGGCAAGTTGTTCCACTGGTTAATTGTCCTCACTGTTGGGAAGTTTCTCCTGAATTCCAGGTTGCTCCTCTCCTTGATTAGTTTCTTGTCCTACCCTCAGGGGCTTTGGAGAATAGCTTGACTCCCTCTTCTTTGTGGCAGCCCCTGAGATACTGGAACACTGCTTTCATGACCCCCTATTCCTTCTTTTCTCCAGACTAGCCAATTCCAGACAGAAATATCTACTTTCACCAACACTTTATTAAGTAAAAAAATGAACCAAGTGTCTTAAGCAAAGATAACCTTTATTAACTTTCTTAGGTAAACTTTATGACTTTATTAAATAAGCAAAATGAACCAAGTAAACTGTATTAAGTGTGTTAAGCAAAGAGAAACTTTCTTAGGTAAACTTTATGACTGTATTAAATAAGCAAAATGAACCAAGTAAAGTGTCTTAAGCAAAGATAAACTTAACAAGTAAACAACTCAGTCTCTGGCACTATTCTCAGTCACTCTGAGTCATGTCCATGGTCTCAGCTGTTAAGCGGGCAGGGACTGTGGAGGTGGCTGTGGTTTGAGTGCTGGTCTGAGGCACCATTGGGGTGCTTGGCCCCGAAGGTACAACAGGGGATGGTGTGTTCAGGAAGCCCTCAGAGAGCTGACTCAGTCCCATGAGGTTGAGAGGTTCTTCATCAAGGACTTGAGATGTCAGGCCCAATACTGATGACAGATTGTCCATTGACGGGCTTGGCTGTGGGGTGGAGGAAGGAGGAGTGTAGTGGGGCTGTCTGGTCTGCAGCTGGGTGAGGAGTGGCGTTTGTGGCATCCGATGAACCTGGGCCTGGACTGGGAAATTCTGCTTCTGCTGTGGGAAGTCCTGGTAGTCGTAGCCTTGGTAGGTGAGGGGCTGTTGAAAGCCGTGGAAGGGCTTTGACATCGCCTGGGGTGGAGGAGCAGATGTGGACTGGGTAGGAGCAACTTCAGCTGGGCCTTGAGGGTTGTGCAGAAGCACTGTGATCTTCTGCTTCATCACCTGGTACTGGGCCTCGGGCAAGTCCCTCAGGTTCTGGCTCACGTAGGTGATGAAGGGTTTCCGGTCCGAGGATGGTATGTCGCTGTGGACCAGCTGAGAGAGAAGTTCTGTGCTGGTCTTCATTGCGTCCCTGATCTCCAACAGCACACTGTGGTCCTGGCCCTTCAGTCTGCTTCTCTGCCTGCATCCTCTGGAGCTGGAGGTGGGTGTGGGTGTGGGTTGGCCTCTGGTGGCTGCTGCTTCTTCCTCCATTTGTGACAGCAGGGCATCATCCTCCACAGGATCCTCCAAGTCTGCCTGCATGGGGAGTGCAGCTGTCGGGGGGTCTCTGCCATGGGGCCCTCTGAAGACACCTGCCTGGACAGGGCAGCTGGCTCCTGGCTGGCAGCAGCTGTCTGTGGGCTATCTGAGGGAGAGGGGTGTCAGAGAGGCTGTTCCTCAGTGGCGGATCTCACCCTCCAGGAAACTGCACTTGGCCATGATGTACATCTCCCGGTCAGTGAGCTTGACAGCGGCCTGCCCGGATTTCTTGAGGTGTAGCTTATCAAACCAGGTGTGCATGTGCTTCCACCATCCTCGGAGTACTTCTGCAGTGTACCCCAGGCTCTCTGCCTTGTCTCTCCAAGCTGCCTGCTTCTTCTTGGTGTCCCGATACAGTATGTGGCCCTTTCTCCAGAGGTACTTGTTCTCCCTCAGCCATTCCAGCACCTCATCCTCATGCTCCTCGGAAATGGTGTACTGTTTCCTTTCTCCCTTCTCCTTCCCTTGCCTCTTCCTCCCTCTGGCAGGGGCTTCAGCAGGGCCTTCAGGGGCTTCAGCAGCAGGGCCTTCAGGGCCTTCAGCAGCAGGGCCTTCAGCAGCAGGGCTTTGAGGGCCTTGGGGCTGGTCCACCACAGCAGCAGCAGCAGCTTCAGAGTCAGTGCCAGGGGGTGGGATGCTGGTTCTGGCCTTCTTCACCTTGCCAGGGCTTGAACGAGTAGGCACGGGCTTCCTCTTCTTGCCTGACTGATGAACCATGGTGTTCTTGCAAGATGTATGTGGCAGCACGTCTTTCCCCTGTATGCTAACTGCATGCATGCTGCATCCTTTTATAGCCATGGAGCTGATGCAATTCATACTCCCCGCATGCACAGTGAACGCTTTGCATCCGATATGCATCCGCACGGCATCCCCTTTGTTTCCTATAGGCATCCGTGATGCATCCGCTTCATCCACTATGCATCCGCCCCCTTCCGCTATGTGTCTGCTTCGAAATTCTCCCCCGGAAGCCCTTCAGAGGTGTCATCCATTTCCATCCGCTTTCATCCGCTCGGCTTCCTATGAACATCCGTTTAACATCCCCGCTACATATTACCTACGTCCGTTCTTTTCCGTTCTGTTTATGCAAATTTTTGCCACTTTTTGGAGTGGATGACAACGGATGGAGCCACCCCCGAAATTTTGCTTGTCCGCTGTGTCCTTTATGCGTACGTTTTGTGTCCGTCCGCCAGTGGGACCGGGCCTTAAGGTGAGGGATGGTAAAAGGAAGAGATAATTTAATCATCTCAGAGAGAGATTTTTTGTTGTGTATGATTTCACTCAAGTCAGCATTAAAAGATCTACTTTTGCCAAGTTCTGAGTAAGGAGTTCAATCTGGACAGCCCTGCTTGACAAATTTAAACCAGAACGCCATCTCTTGTCCTCTTTATAAAGTTTGTAGCCCCAAAAGTGATTCTGTGGGTGTCCTTTTTTAAAAGTAGGGAAAATAGTCCATGGTGATTCATCATGTTAACTGATACATTCAGATTAACCCATTAAGGGTTGCTAGCCCTTAAAAATAAATTTACTTAGGAATGCTTCTCGGTATATTACAGAGACATTATTTCTGAGTCGATGTGAATGAACCCAGGGGATATTTGGATGCACTCTGTTAGATATTGCATTAAATCAAGGATTTTGAAAGGAATGTTTAATTTGACAAACAACTTGGATCCTGACTCATTTGTGCTCAAAATAGACCCTACCAGGATCAATACAACGTAAATCTAATTTTGGCGGGTTTCCTCTGAATATCAGTTCCTGGAAAACAGCGCCAAGTGAATGTGATCAAAGTGAATGTGATCAAGTTTATGGCAGTCTCTTGGCCTTGAAAGTGGCACATGGTGTCATTTCTAAAAATAAGAGCAGCTAATATGTTGCACCAGAGAGATTGTTGGTGTGACCCAAAAATCCATCAGACCCCAAAATCCAACTCTTACATTCTGAAACTATATTTTAAAACAGAAAATAATCTTTAGTTCAGTGTTCATCTTCTAATTTGTTCTGCATGTTTCCTGCACTTTGGCTGGACTTCTAAAACATGACAAATTAAGTCTGGTTGATTTTTTTTAATGACCGTTGGATTTCCACATGATGCTAAACTATAAAGTTGGGGTTTCCAAAATGAACAACTTTAAGGCTAGGTCCCACTGGCCGACGGATGCAAAACGTATGCATAAAGGACACAGTGGATGAGCAAAATTTTGGGGGTGGCTCCATCCGTTCTCATCTGCTCCAAAAAGTGGTGAAAATTTGCATAAACAGAACGGAAAAGAACAGAAAAGAATGGAAAAGAACGGACGTGGGTAGTTTGTAGTGGGGGTGTTAAATGGATGTTCATAGGAAGCCGAGAGGATGTCTATAGGATGCAAACCATTCACTGCGCATCCTTTCTATTTCCGTGCTACTAACGCTGTGCAGACGTTCCGTGTACCTTTTCTTTCCTCCCTCTTTCCGTTTTCAGCTGCAGTGGATGTGAGTTGAGGGAATGCCCAGAGGATGCAGAGAGGATACAGCGGACGTTTAACGGATGATAAACGGACATAGAACGTTTGTTGCTCGGATGTCACGGATTTACATCGTACACAGCGGAAAGTTCATCTGTTCACAAAGTTTTGTGCAGCTCAAAACTTCTTGCACGGATGAAATCTCAGTGGACGGATGCTCGACAGATAGAGTATGAAACACATATGCAATGAGTACACAATGGATGCATAGAGTGTTCCAACGGATGGCAAGCTTTTTTTAACGTTTTATATCCTCTTTGCATCCGTTGATGCAGTGGGACAGGGGCTTTAAGACTTGTGAACTTCAATTCCCAGAATTCTGGGAGTTGAAATCCACAAAGCTGGCTGGGAAATTCTGGGAGTTCACAAATCTTAAAGTTTTCAGGTTTGGAGAGCCCTGCTATAAAACATACAAATCAACACAATGGAGTCCATCCATCACCCTTAACCTAGGCCAAATGATTACTCTAGAGTCTAGACAAAAAAAACAAAACAAAACCTATATAAGAGGTACAATTCCAGCTTTAGAATTAGAATAACAGAATTGGAAGGGACCTTGGAGATCTTCTAGTCCAACCCCCTGAGTAGGCAGGAAACCCGACACCACTTCAGACAAATGGTTATCCTTTAACCTTAGGCTGTCTACTGTTGACCTCACCCTGTCCTAAGAGGTCTGTAAGGACTGTGCATAAGCGCACCAACGTGCTACCATCCCTGTCCTAATGTCCCCTTTTATTCATACCCATTTCATGTAATCGTAATCATGTTCTAATTATATCTGTTATCTAATAGATGCTTGACAAATAAAATAAATTAAAGTTGTTCCACTGATTAGTTGTTCTCACTGTTAAGAAGTTTCTCCTTCGTTCTAAGGTTTTTTCTCTCCTGGAGTAGTTTCCATCCACTGCTTCTTGTCCTGCCCTCAGGTGCTTTGGAGAATAGCTGGACTCCCTCTTCTTTGGGGCAGCCCCTGAGATACTGGAACACTGCTATCACATCACCCCTACCTGTTTCTGGAAGAGAAGCTTAATTACTTTGTGAATCTACCTACAAGAAGGTTGATCTCTGATTGTACAACCATTAGTCTGGGATGGTATAAGATCTCCTGCCTTGAGTAGGCGGTTGCACCAGAACTGCAGCCTCCAACCTTTTGGGCACCAAGGACCAGTTCCGTGGAGAGAGCTTTTTCCATGGACAGGAGGAGGTGTGTGGTTTTGTGTGTTTCCTACATCCCACACGTGGGACTTTGCTTGTTTGCATGGCTTGCTTTTTTGCATGCCATGGACAGGAGCCAGTCCATGGACCAGAAGGGTTCGGGACCCCTGAAGTAGAAGATTGCTCAAGTCCAGGGGTGGGATTCAGCCGGTTCGGACCAGTTCAGGTGAACTGAATGTTAAATTTACATCTGGTTCTCTGGTAGTTGAACCAACCGGCTGGTCCCGCCCACCCCGCCCCTCCCAGGAGTCATCATGGGGCCTGTTTTGGATGCAGGTAAGGATGGGGCCCGTGCAGAGGTCCTGGGAGGGTGAAAAATGGGCCGCCCAGAAGTTCCAGAAGTCTGGAAACAGGCCTCTTTCTGGCTTCCGGAGGGTTTCCGGACCCTGGGGGGAGGCCATTTTCACCCTCCCAGAGGCCCGAGGAATCTGGGGAGGGTGAAAAACCAGCCTACTCTTCTACTCACTAAGAAATCCCCCCTCCCAAATTCCCAGGCACTAATTGTGGCAGCCTCGAAGCTTCCAAGTAAAATATGGCTTCCAAGACTGACACCAGGCTTCATGGAACAGGAGAAGAAAGTCAACCCTGCCTTGTTTCTCCTTGTGTCTCCTGGAGCCGTGGACCTAACGGCCGGCCGGCCCTCTCTTGCCTTTGCAGCATTTATGCAAGCTGTCACAGGCCACGCTGTGGGATGCATAATGGATTTTGAAAATGTGTTAGAGCCCCATTTGTTTAACACTTTAAATATTTAGATTCACTCCTCCTAGTTTACACAGCCTTCTCCTGTGCTATTTATAAGATTTTATAAACTTCTGGTCAGTTGGGAAGTCCAAGTTTTGACGCTCAGCAAGGCTGTTGCACAGTGCCAACTAGAGTCTGATGCCTGCACTTTTTCAAGCGTAAAGCTTGCTTAAAGGAATGGGCAGAAGCAGTTCTCTTTCTCAAGCTTTCCCTCTACCCATGCACAACAGGCCATGTTGCCCCCTCCTCTCTTCCTCTCTCCCTCCCTCTTTCTCTTTCTCTCCCTCTCTCCCACCCTCTGTCACTCTTTCTCTCTTCCTCTTCCTCTCCCTCTCTATATCTCTATTTCTTTCTCTCCCTCCCTCTCTCTTTCTTTCTCTCCCTCTTTCTTTCTTTCTCTCCCTCTCTCTTTCTCTCCTTCTCTCTTTCTTTCTCTCCCCCCACTCTCTCTCTTTTTCTCTCTTTCTCTCCCTTTCTTTCTCTTTCTCTCCCTCCGTCCCCCTTCCTCTCTCTCTCTCTCTCTCTCTCTCTCTCTCTCCCTTTCTCTGTCTCTCCCTATCCTTCCCTCTCTCCCACCCTCCCCCCCCGAAACAGATAGAGTTCTTTAAAATATCTGTCTCTCCAAATGGATGCAAACCAATTAAGTTGTGTCTGGAGAATAATTTGGGGTTCCAATTTGGGACAGGGTTGCACAAGAATAAATAAAAATGAGACAGCGGTGAGGAAAGAACAAATATTTATTCGGGGCAGCTGCAGAGAAATGGGGTACAGTAGCAGATTTTATAGGGGAGCTTGTCCTGGTATGGAAGTATCTAGGGTGACACTTGAGGGGTTTGTGATCTTATCCTTTGATATGTGGATTAGGTGTGGGTAACTTATTTGGGGGTTTGGGTAAAAGATTTTTATTTGATTAACTTAGTTTCAGCTTGAGTATCAAATATCTAGTGGACATGCTGATTCTCAGTCCATTGTGGATTCTGTTGATATTTTAAAGGAAGAGGGAAACAGTATAAAGAACAAAATATATTTTGATATAAAACTTCTCACAGTTGCACGGAGGGAATGTGACCTCTGAAACAGACAGAAGTGGATAAGCAACTTGCAAAAAAAAAAAAAAAGCTGCAAATCTTTTGCAGATTCAATTTTTAAAAATTAGACAGTTCTTTTTTCTATCATAAACAAGATGGATTGAGTATTACAGTGTGGACTCAGCCTTCCATCCTTCCGAGGTGGGTAAAATGAGGACTCAGATTGTTGGGGGCAATAGGCTGACTCTGTAAAATGCTTAGAGAGGGCTGGAAGGCACTGTGAAGCAGTATATAAGTCTATGTGCTGTTGCTATTACTACCAGATTCTGGAACAGCTTTGTTCCCTATGCCATCCATCTGGTAAACTTGCAAAATTTGTTTTTCTTGCCATGTACATGTATACATCAGAACTAGTGTTGTTTTTCTCTCTGTGTGTCATATAATGTGATGACCCAGGGTGGGATACAAAATAAACACAGTAAAAAAAAAAAAAAACCCAGGTGAAGCCCCTTTCATTTCTTTGCTTTGCTTCTAAACACCAAATATCCTTGACTGGAGACAAAAAACTCCCACACAAGCAGTTACAAGAAGGAGGAAATGCCATTTAAATTATAAAGAGTAAAAAACAAACCAGGCAAGATAAGGGCTTGAAGACATCCACAGATATCAGAACACACACTGGGAAGGATGCCAAACTCAAAGAGGAACCATAAACTAGAGATATTTCCACGCTTTGTTTCCAGCGCTCACCCGTATGCATGTCCGTCCTCTTAACCAGTGGTCACAGCTGCAGCCCATGAAGAGGATTAAGGCCCTCTCCTCCCAAGTAGACCACATCTCTCCCTTATCCTCTCCTCCCTGCATGCCCTAGGATGGAGAAGGGATGGGCCTGGGTCCTCCTCTGACTACCCAGTCAACTTCTGCCCTTCCTCATCCTCCTCCACAACCTCCGGAGCCCCACTTCCATTCCCTGTCGGCTGTTCCTTCTCTCTCTCAGAGTCAGTCTCCACCAGGGGCATAGACATGTAATATATGTGGGTATATGCATAATTTTTATTTATTTATTTATCTTGTGTGTTCATGTAGTGTCTATTGGAGGTAGTGACCCTTTGAGAGTTTGTATGCAATGAAATTTCATTTCAATGTATGTTGATTAGTGCACATTCAAAGTGAATCTGTACCCAAGCTTACTAAGAGCCTGCCATTACAGGTGTGGCAATAAAGCTGTTCTAAGTTCTGTTAATTTGTAAATCATAAGCCATCAAGTCTGAAACAGAGAGGTGATTGGTGTAGACGTCAGATCAGAGCTACTCAACCTTGGCACCTTGACAATGGCTTGACTTCAACTCCCAGAATTGCATAGGCTGCTTTGCTTATTCATTTGTTTTCCATACGTCTATAACCCTTTTAAGGAGAAGTTAAGGGGCATTTTTCTGCCTAGCGACTTTTATGGAAGGGCATACACTTTCCTGAGCAGTGTTTGAATGTTTGATGAAGTGAGCTGCGGCTCACGAAAGGTTAGGGCATCCAATAAAAATTGTAATAAAATGCCCAGGTCACTTAGGAAAGCATTAGAATTGGTCTGCTGTAGTTTTGTGTTATGATTGTTATTGTTATGGTATTATTGTTGTCCAGTATTCTCATCAGTGCTATTTCACTTAGCATTTCCAAAGTGACATAAAATAGAACAGGGTTCTTTAAAACTCTTCAGCTCTTTGACCCTTTCAAGGTGTTTCAGATTGTTCATTGACAAGCCCCCTCCTTTACATTATGAAAACAATTTAATAAATTCCTCTTCTTCTTCTCCTTCTCCTCCTCCTCCTCCACCAGAAGGCAGGACAAGAAGCAATGGTTGGAAACTAACTAAGGAAAGAAGCAATCTAGAATTAAGGGAAATTTTTCCTGACAGTTAGAACAATCAGCCAGTGGAACGACCTGCCTTCAGAAGTTGTGGGTGCTCCAACACTGGTGGTTTTGAAGAAGAAACTGGACAGGCACTTGCCTAGAATGGCATAGGGTCTCCTGCCTGGGCAAGGGGTTGGTCTAGGTGACCTCCAAGGTCCCTTCCAACTCTGTTATTCTGAGTTTGAGGATGTTTGCAATTGTCTGTAGACCAGGATGTCAACTTAATTTCATTGAGGGCTGCATCAAAGTTGTGCTTGACCTTGGCGGGGCCAGATGGGCCTGGACAGCTTGACGTCACTTGTGTCAGGGGGCACCTGTGGTGGCCTGGGCAGTGCTGGGGGATCCTCCTGAAGCCCTCTGCCAATGAAAACGGGGATCAGAAGGGCCCTGCGCAGCCCTCCCAAGCTCCATTTTTGGTGGCAGAAGCACCGCAGGGTGATCCTTTGCTTTTCTCAGGGTGGCCTCGGGGGCCAGATCTAAGCATCCCCTGGGCTGAACCTGGTCCACAGGCCTTGAGTTTGACACCCATGCTGTAGACTGTCTATCTCTGTTTGAGAATATGTACATCCCAGTCTTGGGATTCCTTTCCCCCTTCATGCTCCTATTTTTACCTGCTCCTCCCAGGTGTGCTGAAACAGCCCAGGTATTATGGGAACTGGAGTTCAATATATCTGCAGATCATTTCATTGAAATAACAACCTCCTTAGTCCAGTGGTCACCAACCAGTGGGCCGGGAACCACTGGTGGTCCACGAAAAAATTTTGGTGGTCCACAGATAAATGTTATCCCCAAAGCAATTAACCAAGGCTGCATGGGAACACAAGGCTGCACCGCTCACATAGCCTGCAGAAACACAAGGCTTGTGTTGCTTGCATTGCAAACAGCACAAGGTAGTGAGGGGAGGGGGGTAAAGGGCAGAGGGGGAAAACTTGCCCCACTCACCCTACACACCTCACCTGGCCACCAGGCTGCTTCTTTCCAATTCTTTCTTCTTCTGCTTTTGGCTGCATGCGAGGAAAGCAGCAGAAGTTTTTCTTTCACTCCCCAAACTCTACCAGAATTGTGTCTTTGGGACCCTGCAAGGCCTCCTGCTCCAAAAGGCTGCACCAGTGTGACAAGTCTCACAAAGACTCATTTCTGGTCGAGTTTGGGGGAGAGAAAGAAAGACTTCTGCTGCTTTCCTTGCATGAAGCCAAAAGTCTCTCTCTCTCTCCCCCTGAGAATGGAGCTGGAGACAGTATCCTGCAATCCCAAATAAAGAATGATCAATTGGTAGGAAAAAATAGTGTGGGGAATTTTCCTGCAGACTTTTTTGGGGGGATTTTCCCAGGGTCTCTGGTCTGTGGGATTTAAAATTATGAATTTGGTGGTCCCTGAGGTCCAAAAGATTGGCCACCCATGCCCTAGTAGATGAGACAGGAAACATGATAAGATGAGCTAATTCCATGTTCTTGTAAGGCTATGTGAACAGACTCTTGCCAGTTTGAAAGCACAAAGCTCCCACCCTCTGTTTTTACTGCCTGATGAATTAGGGTAGAGATCCTTTCTCATTTTCTTTCTCTGCCGATTAGTCCATTGTGGGATCCTCTTCCTTTTATCTAATCTAGGCAGCTTCTTTTCTTATTGCTCCCTCCCAAGTTGGTGGTCAGATTCCCATTTAAGAGGAGATCCAGGAAGATGCCTGCAGAACCTAGGATGAGATGAAAGACAAGAGGAAGGAGGCTTTTGTTTGAAAGCTTCCATTAATTGGGTTTCTGAGCAGAATGGCTTTGCGGGCCCTTCATGGCAGAAGCTCCACAGTGAGTGGGCGGCTCTGCAAAACTGAAACGGTGTGAATAATCAACAAAATACATTTCTCCAACTCCACGTCCTTGCAGCTCTCAACGTCTCATTCCTTCCTGCAACATTTCACAAGACGAAGCCTGGCACCTGCATTTCATCGCTGCCACCCTGACGTGGTGAGAGTCAGGATGAAGGAGTGAATCACACCTAGTGCTTTTCCTGGGTGTGCAAAGCCTTCATGGTTTTACGCTGAAAACTCACCTCCTTTTCAGGGTGTGAAAAAGGTGGTTTGGGAGAGCTTGTGCTTTCCTGGCAACCTCTTTGTTGTGTGCGACAGAGGCTGGATGGGCTCGGTTGATGATGTGCCATGAAATAGGAGAGTAACAGAGCTGGAAGTGACTTTGTAGGTCATATAGTCCAACCCCCCACCCAAACAGGAGACCTTACCACCAGGAGTGTCAAGCTCAATTTCATTGAGGGCCACATCATGGTGGTGTTTGACCTCTGGGGGCTGGGATGGGCATGGCCAGGCTGGGCATGGCCAGCTCAATATCATTCATGCCGGGGGCACCCAAGGGGCCCCAAACCCTCTGCCAGGGAAAACGGGCTCCCGAGCTCCGTTTCTGGCTGCAATAGCCTCCTGCAACCCTCTGCCAGGGAAAACAGATTCCTGAGCTCCATTTCCGACCGCAATAGCCTCCTCAACCCTCCGCCAGGGAAAATGGGCTCCCAAGCTCCCTTTTTGGCTGTGATAGCCTCCTACAACCCTCTACCAGTGAAAACGGAGCTCAGGAGAGACATTCATGGCAGAGGCACTGCAGGCCACTCCTTCGCTATTTCAGGGCATTCCCACATACCAAATCTAAGCACCCCATGGGCAGTATCTGGCCCCCAGACCTTGAGTTTGACATCCCTGCCCTACACAAATTCTGACAGACAGCTCTTCTTGAAAGCATCTGGTGATGCAGCATCCACAACTCCAGGAGACAAGCTACTCCAGTCAGTGTAGAAACCAGATTCCCTTAACAACCAACTTAGGAACTGACGTGATTCACTTAACAAACGTGGCAAAAACATTTGCAAAATCGGGCAAAATCTGCTTCGCACATGTCTCACTTAGCAACAGAAATGTGGGGCTCAATTAAAGTTGTAAATTGAGGACTACCTGTATCGCATTCCCTCCCACCTTTGCAACTCAAGCCCACAATACCTCCTCCCCTTACAATTATATTCGCCCTGCAACCTTTTGTTCCTGGTTTTGTTTTTTGGGGTTCTTTTATTCCCCAACAAGGAAAATTTCCAAAGCAAGTAACTGAGGAAAAGGGACAGAATCTGCCGGGAGGTTGAGTTGAAAATATGAATGAAAACCTGGGCAGAACATGGAAAACTCTATAAATGGGATACAGAATTAAGAAGCGTCAAGTTATTTTCGTACTGCAATTAAAAACGTTGCAGAGTTTGGCAGTCGGAGCCAGTTTCTCCTTTTCTCTTTCTGTCCATCCCCTGCTTCTGCCTGGTCCCTGGTTGTTTTTTCTTTTCCCCTGACCCCTCTTGATTTTGTAAGCGAATATTTGCACGCTGAATTTGCCAAAAGCGGCTGGGACATTTCAACAACATCCCCTGGGGGAGAAGAACTGTTACTCTTGGAAGCTTTCCTGATCCAAATCCCCCCCACCCTCCACCGCCATTCTGTACTTCGACAATTGTCAGTTTAATAGACAGTTTAGAGAAACTGGACTCTTTCCTCTGATTCATTTTCCAGCTGAATGGCCTGAAATAAATGAAATAATATGCTCCTACTCTTTTTTTGTCTTTTGCTCCAGAACACACACACACACACACACATCCCCATTAAAGCGCAAAAAAGGGATACACTAGTCCTCAAACTTAGTGACATTTCAAAGTTATAATGGCACAAGAGCAGAGGTGGTATTCAGCTGGTTCTGACCGGTTCTAGAGAACCGGAAGTGGAAATTTTGAGTAGTTCAGAGAACCGGCCAATTCCACCTCTGACAGGCCCCGCCCCCCTCTCTGCCTCCCATTGAGTCCCAGCTGATGTGCTGGGTCTCCTTTGGTTGTCCTGCATAGGAGAACGGAGCTGGAAAGCAGGTTAGTTGGATGGGGAGGGAATGGGGATTTTGCAGTACCTTTCCCCTGCCACGCCCACCAAGCCACGCCCACTAAGCCACACCCACAGAATCGGTAGTTAAAAAAAATGTAAAAAAAATTACAGAAACTGCCTCTCCGTTAACCCTTATTATATTCTTGGCAGGACTAGACTTCCTGTCTCAGGAACTTCTCTGGAGTTTTTTCCCCCTCCTTTGCTGGTACTTTGCTTGTGTGGAGGGAGCATTCAAAGTTACAATGGCACTGGAAAAAGTGACTTGTGACCATTTTTCACACTTATGACTGTTGCAGCATCCCCACAGTCCTGACAAGCCAGACGAGGAGATGCATGCCTCGATTTGAGTGATATTGAGTTGGCCACACCCAGCCAATAACATGACCACTAAGCCATGACCACCACCTAAGCCACGTCCACAGAACCAGTTGTTAAAAAATTGAATCCCACCCCTGCTTCTTGTCCTGCCTTCAGGGGCTTTGGAGAAAGTTTAGAGTAATCTAAAGTTGTATTTTAAGGGGCATGGCGAAGGTAAAATTAGGAAGTGGAGGAAAATGGATAAAAATAATATGTTTAAGGCATCTCTTTTTAGAAATAGGAAACTTATCTACAACATCCATCAGTTTAAAAAAAAACTTGGATTTGTTATGCAAAAGGGCTAATTTAGGATAAAGCCATTTACAGTTATCATCAAAGGTATAAATCTTTCACTTTGTTGTATTTAAGAAGCCATAAAAGGGAGAAATGGTTTGGACTGCTTATTTAATTACACTGCTGAAGTTGTTACTTGTTTGGGGAGTAGTTTTCATTTGTAGAGAAGGGATTTTGCAGTGGTTGGGTTCTCCTTGATGGATTTAGGAAGTTTTATGGCCTGGCCAACACCAGAAAGTGAGAGAGACTGAATCTTGGACAGCCTATCCAGTTTAGGCAGATGTCAACATTTCCTTGTGCTTTTCACCTGAACATTTCACCTGATATATTGACAAGCGTGCTCTGCAGTGGTGGGAATCAAAAATTTTTAGTACCAGTTCTGTGAGCATGGCTTGGTGGGCATGGCAGGGGAAGAATTCTGCAAAATCTCCATTCCCTCCCTGCTTTCCAGCTCCGTTCTCCTGCGCAGGGCAACAAAAGATGACTGGGACTCAATGGGAATCAGAGAAGAGATGGGGCCAGTCAGAGGTGGTATTTGCCAGTTCTCCAGAACTGGTCAGAACTACTCAAAATTTCCACTACCAGTTCTCCAGAACTGGTTAGAACCTGCTGAATCCCACCTCTGGTACCCTGGGCTACCCAAAGGGGTTGGGATTGCATGTGGATACAAGTTGCTCCCCTCAAATATGAAACATATGAAGAATGATTGCAGGAATTGGATATGTGTAGTCTAATGAAAAGAAGGACCAGGGGAGACATGATAGCAGTGTTACAATATCTCAGGGGCTGCCACAAAAAAGAGGGAGTCAAAAAGAGGGAATCATTCTCCAAAGCCCCTAAGGGTAGGACAAGAAGCAATGGATGGAAACAGAACAAAGAGAGAAGCAACTTAGACCTAAGGAGGAACAGTGAGAACAATTAACCAGTGGAACAACTTGCCTCCAGAAGTTGTAAATGCTCCAACACTGGAAGTTTTTAAGAAGATGTTGTATAACCATTTGTCTGAAGTGGTGTAGGGTTTGCTCCCAAGCAGTAGGTTGGACTAGAAGACCTCCAAGGTCCCTTCCAACTCTGTTATTCTATTCTAAATATATACAGAGAGCCAGTTTGAACTAATGGTTAATATGCCAGGCTAGAAAGGGGGACACTGTGCATTCTACCCCCTCCTTAGTCATGAAAGCTAGTTGCATGACTTCAGGCCAATCACCAAGTCTATTTTGCCAAACCAGGAGCAGATCTGGGCCATCCGTGCACATATGCAAAAGACATTTTGATGTTCCTCTCAGCTTGGAGCTGCTCGGCTCAAAGCCGCCACAATTGGAACTGGCTCCGCTGACCTCAAGGTGCTTAGAGAGAGATATGGATGACAAAAAGCTCCCGCCCCCCTCCCCACCCCCCAAAAAATACTGGCAGGGAGAAGTTTCTTGCCAGCTACCATAAAGGGACAGGAAAACTCCGCAGAGGGAAAGAGAGATTAAAAAGATGTTCGGGCGGTTTTAAAATGACGTGGAGATGGCATTTATGGAAGAGCTTTAGAGCTCCCGCTGCCTTAAGAAAGTTTAAAACATCCTCAAAGATCCATCTGATCCTGGGAACCCTTTTCTTGAACTAGGACCATCTGGCAGATGGTACAAGATAATAAAAAAAAAGGACAAATAGGCTGAAAAACAGATTTTTATCCCAGGGCAGTAACTCTGTTGAATTCTGCAGTACAGTGCGGTGTTGGTGCAGTGTCAGGAAGGGGTGGGATTCCACCAGTTCTGTAGAACCGGTTGCTCTGAAGAGACATAGAACCGGTTCTGTGTCTGCTGCTGTTTTAGCCCTCCCGCCCGCCCAGGCTCTTACCTGACCTTTATTTCCTGCTTTTTCAACCTCAGCTGCTTTGCGCAGCGCAGCTGTGATTGAAAAAGCAGGAAAAAAAGGGCTTTTTCAACCTCTGCGCACCTGCGCGCAGAGCTTATCAGCTGTCCAGGCAGCAAGCTGACGACGATTCACACGCGCGTGCAAATCGTAAATCACCGAACCAGTAGTTACACTGGTTGGATCCCACCCCTGGTGTCAGGGGATTTCAATTCAATGTGTGGAATGTGAAGGATGTGAGTTTGTGTTTATTTTCATGGTCATGATGTGCACTGAAGGTGGTGTTTGATTTCGTTGTACAAGGTGCAAGGACAGTAAAGTAAACCAACGAATGAAAAAAAAAAAGAATTGTGCTAGTGCTCAATGGAACTCTGAAGGAAAGAGAAGGAATACCACAGATATACCACGACATCAAAGGATCCCATTTGCAAATTGCATCATTCGTGCAAGTTACAGAATGATATGATGCTGCCTGTTACCTTCTTGTCAAGCGATTCATGAACCAATTTTTCCACATTTAGACAATTGCAGTCCTGTGATCAAAATTTCAGGCAATTGGCAACTGGCTCATATTTACAACTGTCGCAGTGTCCTGGGGTCCCCTTTGGTGACCTTCTGACAAGCAAAGTCAATGGGAAGGTCGGCTTCGTTTAACGACTGTGTTCCTAACTTATCAAGTGCAGTGATTCCCTTACCAAGAAAGGTTGTAATAATGGGGCGAAACCAACTGAACAAATGTCTCGCTTAACAACAGACAGAAATTCTGGGTTCAGATGTGGTCATAAGTTGAGGATGACCTGTACTGCAATGTCCAAATCATTGGTGATATTATGGCCTGGTGAGCAGCTAAATAGTTAGACTGGGTTTGGCACGTTTAGCCTCTGTTCACAATAATGTGAAGACACCCACTGCCAACTGTGGCTGTTGTGGTTCGCCAGCAGCAGGTGTGGACGGCTGAGGTCTCAGAGAGCGAGGACTCAGACAAGGGGCTTGCGTGCGATGCAGGGATGGAGCCAGGACTGTCGGAGAGTGGGGTTCTGCCTTCAGAGCTTGTGGAGGCTGGCAGCAGTGAGGAAGAGGTCCCTGAGGAGCCTGTGCCCAGCGTGTGCACGCGCAGGGCTGCTCGAAGGAAAGAGCAGCTGCAGCAACATGGGCGACTTGGGAGTAAGGCTGCAAGGTAATGGGCCCTCCCTTAAGAGATAAAAAGCCAGCTGAGAAACCGGAGTTCTTTGCAGGAAGCAAAGAATTTTTTGCATTCAAGCCTTGTGGACGTCCGGAATATCTGGGTTGGTGTTTGGAGACTCTTTGTGTTTGAAATATTTCTTGGCAACTTTATCTGGTGTTCTTGGCAGCCTTGCACCACCTTGGCAAGGCTCATTCTTATCAGAGACAATTAGTTTGAAACAGCCTTTTAACCGGGAAGGAACAGAATTCGTAAAGAATCATGAATAGTTTTTTGCTGTTACCTCTGTTTCATGTTTGTTTCCTTGGAACAAGGTTTGGGTCAGAACAGTGGCTGAAAATCCTTCTCCCAGTCGAAGGAAACTGTGCCAAGTCTCAGGTAGATTCTGAAGGTACCTGATGCAACTTTAATTGTAAGAAATACATGCAGCTCCAGGACCCTTGGGGACATCTGAAAATTGCTCTGCCACCCGCCCCCAATTCTGCTTTCTCCAATGGCAATGCATCCCCATTGGCCAGAGCCTGTTTACCAGGCAAGCAGGCTGTGCTGCAAGAAAACAAGCTTGTTTATATGGATCCTTTGCAAAGCTCTAGCTGTGCTTTGTTGCCCATCCAGCAAGGAGAAAGGGAGGGGCTAGGGAGGAGGGGAGGGAGGGGAGGGGGGGCTGGTGTGAGGGTGGAAGAGGCCCTTCCCCCCCCCCCCAAGCTTTTGAATTTCCGACTGGCCCAAAAGACCCTGATGATTCAGAATGAGGAATGACACGGACAACTTTAGCAAATGAAGAGCAGGGGTTTTGATTTCTGAGTGTATGACAGGAGCACTCCAGCACCCAGTTATGACAGCCACTCCTCCCGGGTGGAAGTGATTATTTATAGCCCTTTTGTCAGTTGGCACTTTGCTGCAAGGATCTGTTTTCGCTCTGCAACATCCCTGGCCCAGACTAAAACACTCTCGCTCACCATCGTCCTCAAGAAGATAAATGATCTGTAGCTTGGTTGCAGGCCTTTGCTTGGGTCTCTCTCTCTCTCTCTCTCTCTCTCTCTCTCTTATCTATCTATCTATCTATCTATCTATCTATCTATCTATCTATCTATCTATCTATCTATCTAT
>BLBF01000045.1:19311614-19322408 GCA_015471245.1 Laticauda colubrina | reverse complement strand
TATCTATCTATCTATCTATCTATCTATCTATCTATCTATCTATCTATATCCCTTCCTCCCTCTTCTGTCTCACTCCTCCCTCTCCTCTCTCTCTCCCTCTTCTCCCTCTCTCCTCTCTCTCTTCTCTTCTCTGTCACTCTCCTCTCTCTCCCCCTTCCTCCCTCCTTCCCTCCTCCCTCTCTCTTCTTTCTCTTCTCTCTCTCCTCTCTCACTCTCCCTCCCTCCCTTCCTCCCTCTTCCCCCCTCCCTCTCTCTGTGTATAGGCAGAGGGATCTGACCTTCAGAATCAGGAAACTATTGATTTCAATCCATTAGTGCACAGAGGGATTTTCCTGACAGTGAGGACAATTAACAAGTAGAACAAGTTGCCTTCAAAGATGTAGATGTTCCATCACTGGAGGTTTTTAATAAGAGATTGGACTACCATTGGTCTGAAATGGTGTAGGATCTCCTGCTTGGGCAGGGGGTTGGACTAGAAGACCTCTGAGGTCCCTTCCAATTCTGTTATTCGGTCAAAACACAGGAAATTACAAACTGGACCCTGTTCTAATTTCATGAATCATTATAATATCAAAAGTTGGTGTACATGTAGCTCAGATTCCTAGCCAGTGAGGAATTCACAACCACAACATTTTGCACAAATAATTTAACAGCCTCTCTTTAAACATCTCCTGAGAAGACATTCCTCAATTCCCGAGGTGGTCTGCCTCATTGTTGAACAGCTCTTGCCATGAGATACGGCAATCAACCAACATTTATTTCCTATTATTGAAGTCTGTGGGTTGATCGCCACCATATAAAAGAGGTTGAGACTCTGGAAAAAGTACAGAGAAGAGCAACCAGGATGATTGGTGGACTGGAGATTGAATTGTTGCAAGAACTGGGCATGGATGGTCTAGGGAAGAGAAGGACCAGGGGAGACAGGAGAGCAGTCTTCCAATATTTGAGGGGCTGTGACAAAGAAGAGGAATTGATTTATTTTTCAAAGCACCTGAAGGCAGGACGAGGAGCAATGGATGGAAACTTACCAAAGAAAGATCCAATCTAGAATTCAGGAGAAATTTCCTGACAGTGATAACAATTAATAAGGTGGAAGGGTTTTTCTCCATAAGTTGTAGGTACTCCATCACTGGAGGTTTTAAGAAGAGAGTGGACAATCATTTGTCCAGAATGGTATAGGGTCTCTGGATTAGTCCAGGGATCTCCAACCTTGGCAGCTTTAAGAATTGTGTACTCAACTCCCAGAGTTCCTCAGCCAGCTACTCTGGGAATTGAACTCCACAAGTCTTAAAGTTGTCAAGATTGGAGATTCCTGTACTAGAAGACTTCCAAAGTCTCTTCCAACTCTGATATTCTGCATTCTTATCTTATTTTCTGCAACATCAAATGATTCTGCCCTGCTTTCTCTCTGAAAGCAGCTTTCCAGTCTGTCTACAGCCTTCTCTTCTTCAAGCCAAACATAGCCAATACGTCTTATCGCTTCTCCTAAGTTTTCTTTCCTTTCATTCTTTTTCTGGCTGTCACCTGGACTTCCTCCACTTTGATAACCTTCTCCTTCAACTGCAGACTAGAAACTTTTTTTGTTTAAGAAATATAAGACTTTAAAGAACAAAAGTAGGGCTCCTGTGCTGATGAGAAGTCCAAAAACGTTCTGTATCATTTTAATAAGAATAATAAAAAAAAAACTTCCGAGCTACACAAAGACAATTTGTCAAAATTTTAGTCCTTGGATTACCCAAAGAAGGAAGAAGTCAGACTTAGAAATAGATAATAATTTGGCTGTCCAGGGCTGTTTGATACAACAGTTCAATTAGTGATGGTTCAAAGTCAAAATGGCATTGAAAAACGTGACTTTCATGACTGTTTTTCAGACTTACAACCGCTGCAGTATCCCCATAGCCATGTGATCAAAATTCAGGCGCTTGGCAACTGACTTGTAGTTATGACAATTGTAGCAGTGTTGGGATTCAAATATTTTTGCTACTGGTTCAGTGGGCGTGTGCACATACTTTGCGTGCATGTGTGTGCCAAACACGCACTTTGCACAGGCACAGAGGCATTCTAATTCACTTCCTGCAAACCTGCAGGATCCTGGTCACTTCAGCAGCTGCCACGCAGCAATCTGCTGTGCTGCGCAAAGCAGCTGCGCTTCAACTTTAGAGGATAAAGGAGCCTGGGCAGGCAGGCAGGCCCAACAGCAGAGAGGTGGAGAGAACTGGTTCAGTCTCTGCTGCTCCTCGCTGCTACTGGCTTGGCAGAACTGGGCCGAACTGGTAGAATACCACCACTGATATGGATGAAGAGTAGTATGAATGCAGGGAAGAGCCATAAAGATTATTAAAGGATGAAGGGCAGAAAAACAGTTGCAGGAACTGGGCCTGGCTAGTCTAGTGAAGGGAAGGACCAGGGGAGACATGATAGCGGTCTTCCAATATTTGTGGGGCTGCCCCAGAGAGGAGGAAGGAGTCAAGCTATTTTCCAAGGCACTGAAGGCCAGACAAGGAATCATGGATGGAAACTGAGAGATTTAACCTGGAAATAAGGAGAAACTTTCTGACAGGGAGAACAATCAACCCATGGAACAGAAGTTGCCCTCAGAAGTTGTGGGAGCTTTGTCCCTGGAGGCTTTAAAGAAGAGATTGTCTTCCATCTGTCAGAAATGGTATAGAGTCTCCTGCTTGGGTGGGGAGTTGGACTAGCTGACCTACTAGGTCCCTTCCAATGCTGATTATCTGTTATATGTAAAGTTAAAATTTTACAGAACCGGGCCAAACCAGTAGAACACCACCCCATAAAGTACACATTATACCACATAAAGTAGAATACTTTATGACAAGAAACATCAATGGGGAAGCCAGATTAAAAACCTTGCTACTAACTTAACATCTGCAGTGATTCACTTAACAACTATGGCAAGAAAGATCGTAAAATGGGGCAAAGCACACTTAACAACAGTCTCACTTAGCAATAGAAATCTGGGGCTCGACTGTGGTCATAAGTCGAGGACTACCTGCATTTTAGAAGGAGGGGATTTCAGGGTGGGCCCAAAGGTGCTTTTTCAAAAGGCAGCTGGAGTTTGTTTTGCCTTGAAGAGATTTCACTTCTCATCCAAGAAGCTTCTTCAGTTCTGACTGAATGGGGGACAATGGAAGGATTTCAATTCCGTGCAGTCCTCTGGTCATTAGCATTCTTTCTGAGAGTTGTTGAGGACACTTGAGGGTTTATTTGTGCCTTCAGGTTCTCCTGAATAGCGCAAATGGGTGTGGAACCTTCTAGGAATGGCTGAAAGGGCCGTATTGTAAACAGGTGATGGGTGTCATCGTACCCCTTCCCCTCTGTCAAGAGAGAGATCTTCAGTCTTCATGTAGATGGCCTCTAGGACTCCTCTTTCAAACCAGCCATCCTTTGTGTCCAGAATGTAGACTGAGGACTGCTGGTTTGGAAGAGGGGTGAAAGATGCATCTGCATTAAGATTGCCCCTACATTAAAACATGTATTTCTCTGTGTCATATATGTGGGTATATGCATACTTTGATATTTGTTTGTTTGTTTATTTGATTTGTCAATCACTTACAAGATAATAGGTATAAGTATGAACATGAGTAAAAATACAGGAAATAGGTACAAATAAATGGGAATCATAGGACAGGGACGGTAGGCACGATGGTGCACTAATGCACGCCCCTTATACTTGGCTGTACATGACTTTACAGTCATGACTGGGTAGTGTATATTAGAGGTGGTGACTAGAGAGGGTATTCAGCAGGTTCTGACAAGTTCTGGAGAACTAGTAGTGGAAATTTTGAGTAATTCAGAGAACCGGCCAATCCCACCTTGTCCCGGCCCCGCCAACCCCATCTCTTCTCTGCCTCCCATTGAGTCCCAGCTGATCGCCTGGGTCTTCTTTGATTGCCCTGCACAGGAGAACAGAGCTGGAAAGCAGGTTAGCGGGGTGGGGAGGGAAGGGGGATTTTGCAGTAACTTTCCCTTGCCACACCCACCGAGCCTAATTAGACAGTTCTTTTTCCTATCTTAGACAAGCTGGATTGAGCATTTCTACCATCAGCCTTTGATCCTTCTGAGGTGGGTAAAATGAGGAGCCAGATTGTTGGAAGGGCAAGAGGCTGACTCTGTACAGCGCTTAGAGAGGGCGGTAAAGCACTGTGAAGGGGTATATAAGTCTAAGTGCTATTGCTATGACTACCAGACTCTGGAACAGCTTTGTTCCCTATGCCATTTGTCTGGTAAACTCGCAATATTTGTTTTTCTCGTCATGTACACGTATACATCCAAACTAGACTGTGTTGTTTCTCTGTGTCATATAATATTTGTAGGTAAGTGCATAATTTTTCATTTATTTATTCATTTAGTCATGTTTATGTACTATACATTGGAGGTGGTGACCCTTTGAGAGCTCTATACTATGAAATTTTATTTTAACATATTATGTCAGTATACATGTGACAATAAAGTGACAATAAAGTTGTTCTGTTCTATTTTACACTATTATTTCTGTTCTATTCTATATTTTGTTCTATCCTGTTTTATTCTCTTCTCTTCTCTACTCTTTCTGTTCTGTTCTATCATTTCAATTCTATTCCATACCATCTCCATCTCTATTCCATTCCGTTCCATTCCATTCCATCTATATTCTATTCTATTCTATTCTATTCTATTCTATTCTATCCTATCCTATCCTATCCTATCCTATCCTACTCTATTATTAGCAATAGGGATTTTAGGCTCAGTTGAAGTAGTTAGTCAAGGACTTACCTGAACTTCTTGTATGAATTCAGTCCATTGCCTCTCTTGCATTGTTCTCAGTAAATTGCAAGCTGTGATCTTTGAACTAGATTTATGCATTAAATGATGAAATTGCGTGTAAATAATCCCAGATTATTCAGGGTACATCTTGTTTCAACTCACCTGCTTCTGAGGGACCCTTGTGGCATGCAAACAAATTGGAAGGACATTGTCTCCTGATTAGTTCTTTCATGTCCTGAAATTCATTCAAAATAACAACATCTAGCCTTTGTAGTCAGGTTTTTGCTTTCAAAGTGGCTTTGAACAATATATTTTTTTTTAAAAAAAAAAACAATTTCTGAAATACAATCTGGTTTGTTGTGATGAACTCTGGCAAATGGCTCTACATTTACAAGGGAAGGAAGGCAACAGTTCCCATCATCCCTGATTTATTGATTGGGGTAATGAGTCATGGTAGCTGTGGAGGATGGCTTGTTGATTCTTGGAGATACCACAAATAAGTAGGTCGTCAATAAAGGTTTAGAGCTGGAATGGAGGATAATTTTCTATGAGTAGAATATGCATCTAGGTCCTGATATCTTGACAACCTTATAGTACTAATGTTGTCTTCTCCAGTTCTTTCTCTTCTGTTCTGTTTGTCTTGAGGTGCTGCCACAACTAAAATGTCTGGATAGTGGATGTGGCAGTGCCTGGAGACAAGCAGAATAAAAGAGAAAAAAACCTGGAGAAAATAACAAATATCTGCAAATAGAAGTAGAATGACTATGGCAAAAGAAAGCAGATGTAGCACCAATAGTAATAGGTGCCTTAGTCCAATCCCAAAACAATTGGTGTCCAAACACAGTTGAATACCATTGGCATTGACAAATTCACCATCAGTCAATTGCAAAAGGCATCTTTACTCAGAACAGCTTACATCCTGCAATGTTATTGGTAAGACCATCAAACATCCACTTCTGTCTGTCCCCAGGTCCTTGCAAAGGGCTCGATAAGTAAACCAAAATGCCAAATCCAATCTGAACATTTGGCTGATTGCATGATGAACCAAAACAACAGAATAACAGCGTTGGAAGGTACCTTAGAGGTCTTCTAGTCCAACCCCCTGCTCTACCTTCGCTGACCTTGAAAAGCTGGTTTGGACTGTATTAGTGTTTGGATAAGAGTCCTAGAGAAACTCAAGGTTGAAAGCTGGATTGCAAAATTGAAAACAACAACAGCAACAAAGCATTGGCAAAACCCTTTCGTATTTCTTGCAAAGAGGATATCTTGGAGAAATCTGACTTGAAGGAAATCTGACCTATCCCGTTAAATGGCCCAACCTGAGAATACATAATCTTCCCTAAAAATCTATCCAATGACAAGGTATTTCCTTAGGAAATCTATACTTTGTCATTGGATAGATTATTCTGTTTCTGATAGGGTGACGTGTCCCTTTTCTGGCTCCCTTGGGAGTTGATTTTTTTTGGATCTCTGGGTATGCTAGGATACAGAAAGAAACTTGTCCAACAGTACAGTCTCAGAAACAAATAGACCAGGATAGGGAAAATTCCTCACTCCACACCTGGCAAAACGTATAGAGTGCCCTCTTATGGTTGAATTTCAAATTATATAATGGCTTTTTCTTGGCACAGCCCCAGCTTCTGTCTCGATCTTAATGAACTACTAGGGCAAATCAACAAGTAATAGTAACTGTATATAAATAGTACAGTTTGAAGGGACCTTGGAGGTCTTTTAGTCCAATTCCTGCTCCAGTACTGACAACCTGCTTTCCAGCTGATAGGTTGCCCAGGACTGATAATGTTCCTCAACTTAAGTTTTGATTCTCAGTGAGTAGATGGATACCTCCATGATGTTTGGAGCAATGACACAGTTACTATGGCCTTCTTTTCACATTCTAAAGGTGATTTTATAAGAGGCAACTGGATTTTCTTTGTTTTTCCTTGAAGGCGTTTCGCTTCTCATCCAAGAAGCTTCTTCACTTCTTCTTTCGCTTCTTGGTTGAGAAGCGAAACATCTTCAAGCAAAAACAAAGACAATCCAAGTTGCCTTTTGAAAAAGTACCTTTGAGGCTACCATGGTCTGGATCAGTGGTTGCCAACCAGTGGGACAGGGACCACTTGTGGTCCATGAGAAAATTTTGGTGGTCCGCAGAGAAATGTCACCCCCAAAGCAATTAATCTAGGCTGCGTGGGAACCCAAGGATGCATCACCCACATGGCACATGGGCACAAGGCGTGCATCGCTTGCATTGCAAACAACACAAGGTAGTGATGGGAGGGGGGAAGGGCAGGGGGGTAACTTGCCCCACTCACCCCACGCCTCTTGACTGGCCACAAGTCTGCATCTTTCTGCTTTTCTTCTTCTGCTTTTGGCTGCACGCAAGAAAAGCAGCAAAAGTCTTTCTTTCTCTCCCCCAAACTCTGCCAGAAATGAGTCTTTGGGACCCTGCAAGGCCTCCTGCTCCAAGAGGCTGTGCAAAGACTCATTTCTGGTAGAGTTTGGGGGAGAGAAAGAAAGACTTCTGCTGCTGCTGCTGCTTTCCTTGCATGAAGCCAAAAGTCTCTCTCTCCCCCCCTGAAAATGGAGCTGGAGATGGTATTCTGTGATCCCAAATAAAGAATGATTAATCTGTAGGAAAAGGGCATGGGGAATTTTCCTGCAGACTTTTTTTAGGATTTTCCCAGTGTCTCTGGTCCGAGGGATTTAAAATTATGAGTTTGGTGGTCCCTGAAATCCAAAAGGTTGGCGACCCTTGATCTGGATGACTGAGAATCTCCATAGATCTCTTTGGGGATATGTTTTGACTTCCCTATGTCCTGATGGTTTTGCAGCGAGGTCCAACCCTTGTTAGCTATTTCCAAGATTAGCCAAGGTTGGCTTGAGTGGGTCACTTGTTGAGTATGAAACCATCTCACCTTTCAAATAGAAGCTTCACTTCAAAAATGAATTGATTTTTTTTAAAATTAATGCAGAATGGAGATCAACAGTGTGGCTTTATCGGTGAGATGGGTGGCATATAAATTTACAGATTATAGATTAACAGAGTTGGAAGGGACCTTGTAGGTCATCTAGTCCAACCCCTTGCCGAAGCAGGAGACCCTACACCATTTCTGACAAATGGTAGTCCAGTGTCTTCTTGAAAGCCTCCAGGGATGAAGCTCCAAAGGAAACTTCTGTTCCACTGGTTGACTGTTCTCATTGTCAGGAAATTCCTCCTTATTTCCAGGCTGAATCTCTCCTTGTTCAATTTCCATCCATTATTTCTTATCTGGCCTTTGGGTGCTTTGGAATATAGCTTGACCTCCTCTCTGTGGAAACCCTTCAAATATTGGAAGATGCTCTCCTGTCTCCCCTGGTCCTTCTCTTCCCTAGACTAGCCAGGTCCAGTTCCTGCACCTGTTCATTGTATGTTTTAGTCTCCACTCTAGTTATTTAATAAATAAATAGATGAAATCTTGCAGAAGGCTGATTAAAATGCAACCAAATAGCCCAGGTCCTCTCTGAGACTATAGAACAGTGTTTCCCAATTTTGAGAACTTTAAGAGGTGTGGATTTCAACTCCCAGAATGTCCCAGCTAGCAAGGGGAATCCCGAGGTTGAGCCTTTATGTTGTAGGAAGGCAAAAGACAACTCTGGAAAATACAATTTGCCTTGCCCCTTCAACCGCTACAACTTTGAAACAAATGCTGAAAATTCTGCTGCTGACTTTTTTGGGCAAAACGAACAACCTACGTTCATCAGAGAAGATAACCAAATTTCACGCAAGAATGGCTCCCACATATACAATGCATCGCACATCAGGGCCAATGCAAACATTTAAAGTACAGTTTTGAAAGGAAGCTTATAAACACTGCAAATTGGTGGGAGCCCAGAGAAAGGAAATTAAATGTCTATTTGACTTTTCTCAGCAGCTCTCTCTTTTTCTCTCTTTTCTCTCTCTCCCCTCCTTTTTTTTTTTTTTTTTTAAATATAGATGTTGCAATCCTGACACAGTTATCAGTTGGGAATTTGGAAAAAGAAGGTTTATGGCTTTGTGTAGAAAAGTGTCAGGGAAGTGATTAATTCCATTTTGTGGGTGTGGGCACTGAAGAGAAGGTTTAGGGGTGACATGATAGCAATGTTCCAATACTTGAGGGGCTGTGATAAGTGAAAGAGTGGATTGACTTATTCTCCAAAGCACCTGAAAGCAGAACAAGAAGCAAAGGATGGAAACTAAAGGTCCAATCTAGAACAAAGGAGAAATTTATTGGCAGTAAGAAGAATTAATCAGTGGAACGACTTGCCCCCAGAAGTTGTGAATGCCCCAAAACTGGAAGTTTTTAAGAAGAGATTAGACAGCAATTTGGCTGGAATATTATACAGTTTCCTGCTTCAACAGGGGGTTTGGCTAGAAGACCCCCAAGATCCCTCCAATTCTGTTATTCTGTTACTCTGCAGCCTAATAAACTCACTTTTTTTCCCTAGAAACAGCCTTCATCCCCAATATTACAATTGTTCAGTGAATAGGAAACAAAAATAGATTTCGAATGAGTCCAAAGGTATAGATGCATTTTAAGAGGAAACTGGACAGCCATTTGTTTGGAATGGTACAGTCTCTCCTGCTTGATCAGAGAGCTGGACTAGAAGATCTCCAAGGTCCCTCCCAACTCTGTTACTCTGTATTCTTCCCCTTTGCAGCCAATCTGTCTCATATCCATTGGTCAAAGCAGCAATAGCAACAACAAAAGGACATTTCAAGCTGTTTGTCTTGCCTTCTTGTCTTTTTGAGTGGCCAATCCCAGCTTATGATTTACATAAAAAGATGAATTTGTTAACTTTGGACAAGGAAGGGATTAGGGGTATTACAAAGCCGGCTTTTATTTTGACAAATCCAGAGGTTGATGTGTGATGGAGACACACAGGCACGCTAGGGGATATTGAAGTCTCCAATATCAGGATAGCAAGGCACAGTGCTACCTTGTGAAATACTAAGAGTTCCTTTTCTTGGGAACTGAGCAGTCATGAAGAAGAGAGGCAACCAATTGGGTCATCCATGGGAGGGGGAGGGGCGTCAAAAAAATCACACAGATCAAAACCCCGCCTCTTCTTTACCTGAGATGGGTATGCAATGCATTTTGTAAGCTGAGATTTAGGGTTGATGTGACCAAGGGTGGGATTCTACCAGTTCTCATCTATTCACTATTCATTCTAAGCAGTTCGGAGGACCGGTTGTTAGAAGAAATTCCTGGCCTAATCCTGTAAGGAAGGCAGGAAGGAAACATTCTGGTGTTGCTTACAGAAACTGCCTCTCCCTTGACCCTTATTACATTCTTGGCAGGACTAAACTCTGTCTCAGGAACGTCTCTGGAGTTTTTTTCCCCTCCTTTGCTGGTACTTTGCTTGTATGGAGTGATCATTCAAAGTTACAATGGCACTGAAAAAAGTGACTTATGACCCTTGTTCACACTTACGACTGTTGCAGCATCCCCACAGTCATGAGAGGCCAGTCCAGGAGATGGGTGCCTCGATGTGAGTGATGTTGAGTTGGCCAGGCCCAATCAGTCACATGACCGCCAAGCCAAGCCCACCACTTAAACCACGCCCACAGAACCAGTTGTTAAAAAATTTGAATCCCACCCCTGGATGTGACCTATTTGAGGGCTCTGCAGAAAACGTAAGCATTGATGAAACAAACTGGAGTTTTCATGAGCCATTCAGCCATGCAAAAACAAACTAAGATTGGCTTGATGGGTGATGTTGGGTGAACACAGAGTTGGAAAAAGCCACAGTGGTGCAGTGGTTAGACTGCAGTGCTGCAGGCTACTTCTGTTGACTGGCTGCTACCTGCAATTTGGCAGTTCACATCTCACCAGGCTCAAGGTTGACTCAGCCTTCCATCCTTCCAAGGTGGGTAAAATGAGGATCTAGATTGTAGTCCAACTTTGTAAACCGCACTGTGAAGCATTATGAAGCAGTATATAAGTCTAAGTGCTATTGATAGTACCCTTCCTTCCTTCCTTCCTTCCTTCCTTCCTTCCTTCCTTCCTTCCT
>BLBF01000045.1:19292799-19311278 GCA_015471245.1 Laticauda colubrina | reverse complement strand
AAGGAAGGAAGGAAGGAAGGAAGGAAGGAAGGAAGGAAGGAAGGAAGGAAGGAAGGAAGGAAGGAAGGAAGGAAGGAAAATGAGAAGGAGAAAGGAAGGAAGCCGTGGTGGCGCAGTACTTAGAATGACATATTGCAGACTAATTCTGCCCACTGCCGACAGTTTGATCCTGACTGGTTCAAGATTGACTCGGCTTTCCATCCTGCCAAGGTGGATAAAATGAAGACCCAGATTGTTAAGGGACAAGAGGCTGACTCTGTAAACTGCTTAGAGAGAGCTGTAAAGCACTGTGAAGCAGCATATAAGTCTAAGTGCTATTGCCATTTTCCTTCCTTCTTTCCTTCCTTCCCTCTCTCCCTCCCTTATTCCATCCATCCATCCATCCATCCATCCATCCATCCATCCATCCATCCATCCATGATATGTGGTGGTTAGAATGCAATATTGCAGGCTGGCTCTGCCCATTGCCAGCAGTTCGATCCTGACCCAAGGCTCAAGGTTGACTCAGCCTTCCATCCTTCTGAGGTCGGTAAAATGAGGACCCAGATTATTGGGGGCAACAGGCTGACTCTGTAAATTGCTTAGAGAGAGCTGGAAAGCACTGTGAAGCAGTTGATAAGTTTAAGAGGTATTGATATTCCATTTAAAATTTAAAGATGAGAGCATCCATCTTTCCTATGTGTGCTTGAGAAAGCAGTATGTTCTAATCCATAAGGGCAGTTCACACACTACGCTAACCCCCAAACTTGGGTTATTATTTATTGCATGTGTGAACAGTTTTGCATAGTTATGCAACAGTTTTGCATTTGCACAGTTATGGCAGCCATCCCGGTGTTTTGGGCTGCCCTACAGATACTCTTGGGATTGAACAACTTTTTTTACATGCTTTCCTCAAAAAACATTTCTTCCCAGGTTTTAATCCCTTTGCATTATATTTTTACCCTAATAATTTTTATTTTTAGTTTATTTTATCAATATGTTTTATTTCTGCTTTAGTGTGATCATTATTGTATTACTTTATGTTGGTTTGTGACTGAAATAGACAATAAACAATCATATCCTTCCTTTGTTCCAAAACTCTGGATAGTTTAAATAATAATAGCATCAAATACTGTCAAATCTGGTAAAACATTGCATATAAAAATATACACAGATTGGCCCAAGCAATAGAACATAATTAGAATAAAATCTCAGTTAAACCCACAGGATAATTAATTATAATTTAAATGTCAAATTCCAATCAAAACAAAAACAAAATTACTATATAGTAGGTCAGTAACAGGGGAGCCAGGATTTTAGCACATTGAGGCCACCACAGAAAAGGCCATGCAAATTATTTTTCTTCCTGGTTTGCAGCTATTTTGAGGCAGAAATTTATATACATTGTAGCTTGCAAATACAATTTCTAGCAAGGGTATTTTTGTAACTTCTCCTGCTTATTTTTATTATTTGATGTTTTTTTATAACTTGATTTATTATAGCAAATGTGCTTTTTTTAAAAAAAAAAATTACTACTACAAGTTCAATGTTTGCATAATATGCACTTCCTAAACAAATAAATCACACCTTAGCACAATGACCTCATTTACTATGTGAAGAAAGTGTCTGAATTCCTGCTCTTCTTTGACCCACAAATTAATCAAGCCCATTTTAGCCTGGCCCAGAATGCTGTAAAAATCTACTTTTTGTGATTTCAAGGAAGTAAAAAATTGCTAATAATGTAGCCAGTGCTTTGGAGGAAAGCTTTTTCATTTGACAAGTTGAATGTTTGGCTATCATGAAGTTGCCACTTTCTTTTATTTTCTTCCCTAAGACTTCAAGTTCTGCCCCGTTTTTCCCCAGGTGTGTTGCATGCATTAAAAGGGGGTGGAGCTTTGATTACATAATTGTGGCTGCCATCTTGATGTTTTGGGGTGCTCTGCACACACCCATAAGACTGAGGAAAATTTCTCCATGTTTTTGTCAAAGAACAAAGTCCATTTACTTTTTGGTGTGGACCCTGAATATATTTTCTATATATGAATATATAGAAGAGGAAGGAAGGAGGGAGAGAGACAGAGAGGCAGAGAGGGAGGGAGGAGAAAGGGAGAGAAAGAAAGAAAGATGAAAGAAAGAAAGTAAAGAAAAAAAGAAAGAAAGAAAAAGAAAAGAAAGAAAGGAGGGAGGGAGGGAGGAAGAATGAAAAATGATTTTTTACAAATACTAAAGGTTGTATGAAATATTGGTTTTCATTTATTTATTTGTCCACGGTAAAGAAAAGACCAGGTAAGTTAACTGGTGTCTCCTGGTGTCCTTGTAGGTTATGAATGAAAGTGAAATGAGAATGAAGGAAAAAAGGAGATGATTTGAAAATAGATTCTGTTATTGCTGCAGAATTTCCAAACTGCACGAAAGCACCTTGAGATATTGTTTCCTGACCTCCTAAAGTGTAAAACAAACTGGGTGAACAGAAGACACACAAGCATTGCTCTACGATTGGGGGGAGCTCTTTGTGGATCAAATGAGAGGCCATCCTGCTGTGCTGTCAAATCCTACAGCAAAGGGAAGAGAGTCCTAGATGAACAGGCCTCTCTTCTCCCTCCTTTCCAACATCTAGGTGGGTCTTGGACAACTCAATGCAGCCAAATCTGTGTTGCCAACTTGCCACGGCCAACTTTCTACAGGACAATTCACCGTAGAACAAGAGTTACATTAATATCAAAAAAATGGTGGAATAGAACTGTTAAAAATGGGGTATGAAAGGAAGGACAAAATGAAGTGTGAACGACAGAAATTACAATAAGGTTTTAATCATTTTAAATACTTGAATCGTTGAATTGTCCTGCAGTGAGTTATCCTGCGGTGAGTTGGCTGCAGTGAATTGCCCATATTAAGATATCCATTCTGCATCTAGGTGAAATATTGTCAGGTGGCACTAGGTTTATTGAAAATGTGCAAGACTACTCCACTGAAATTTGCACCAAGCATTGCTTGGACAAATTCTGAGTAGTGCAGTAAACTAAAGGTGGAGTTTTCACCTTGCAATCAAGAGGCTATGAGTTCAATCCTAGGTATTTCTCTTTCTGGGCACACTGAGAATATTTCTGCTAAAGAAAATTCCACATTGGTGATAGGAAGGGCATCCGGCCAGTAAACACTCAGTTCCATTCAGTTGCCCAGACTCCATTCCAGAAGGGATTATAGGGTCATTAAAAGAGGATGAATATGATGATTTCTTGGACAAATTCTAAGCTAGGTATGTAAAACAGGTCGCTCGAATCTGATTCGTGGGGTGCTCCAGGTTTTGCTCTCGGAGCAGCTAATGAGGAGGGGTGACTCACTTTTGAAAAATGGGGCCTTTATTTTGAGAACATAGCAAAAAAAAATAGCCATTGGGCTCACAACAGTGTAAAGCTTCCAGGAAAAGCTGCTTCCTTTATAGCACTTCCTGGACTGACAATGAGACTATAACATCAGGTTCCATGGTCAGTCCAGGACCTGCTGCAAGAGAGAAGGAACATTTCAGGAAAGCCCTGCTTATGAGTGTGCTATATTTTGTAATAAAACAAAGAAAAAAAAAATCCAAGAAACTCAAAATCTCTCCAACCCCCAAACGGCTAGCTAGATTTTTAATGAGATCTGAAAGATTTTCTACCTTTTAGCCATGTATCAAGTCTAAATCTGGAGATCTCATTTAAAATCCGGAACAATTTTGTCGGTGTAGAAAACTACTGTCTACAAAATGGAAAATAAACTGGATTAGAAGTTATAGTTATTCACACTGGGACATCCTCTCTTATCCAGAAAGAGACATTTGGCACACAGGTGGTATCACCAAGAACCACATTTTACTCCGTGGAAGAATTCTGAATGACTCTGAGAAGATGCAGCTGGGGAATAACTCCAAAAGGACGAAGATTAAGAGTGAAAGATCATTCTGCAGATCTAATAGAAAAGATAGAGAACATAGTTTATTTTTGCTTCTTCTCCTCTCCATTATTTTGCAGAATCTATTGTTGTCCAACAAGGATGCTTATATTCCCTAGAGGATTTGATTGATTTATGAAAACTTTTTTTTTACTTGTAGCCCTCTATAATCTACTAGATGTCAGGTGCAAAAGATCAGATCCACACATGAAGGTCCAATCAAACTGATTTCTTGCTGTGTCTCTGCTCAGTTAACTGGCAGGCTGTGCTGCCTTCCAAAATACTCAGCTCATTTAGTCCTGGACAATCAGGGGAGATATTCAACATGTATTCAGAATCACAGCGGACAGGTAATTTTGTAGTTAAACCTTTTGTAATTTTGTAGTTAAACCCAAAGAAAATCTTTGGGATTTTCAGCCTGAGCTTAAAGCATGGGATTTCAGGCTGGGGTGGGGCGGAAATTGAGCTGAGGGCTGAGTCTTGTGTCTGCCCCATTGATTTGCAAATTGGGACAGGAGGCCCCACTTTGCATCAAGTATGACTCAGACTTGGTATCAGGGCTGTCCAACTTTGTTAAGACTTGTGGATTGCAATTCCCAGAATTCCCCAGCCAGCCATGCTTTACTCCTAGTTCTAGGTTGGACCTCTGAGAAGTTTCTATTTGCTACTTCTTGTCCTGTCCTATATTGCTTGATGAATAAATCAATTTGGGTGATGTGTGTATGTTGGGGTGTTATTATTTCTGGATATCTTATTTCTGTTACTTGGATGTTTTATTTTTAATGTAAGTTGCTTTGTCACTTAGGGTAGGAGAAGGAGTGGCAGAACCTGGGAGAGGAGTTAAAGGAGAAATTGGCCTAGAATCTCTATGTAGCCACAAGCAAACTAAGTTCAACATGGCTGGCTGGGAAATTGTGGGAGTCTTCCACAAGTCTTCAAGTTGCTAAGCTTGGATGTCCCTGCTTTATACCTAGGAGGACCAAAGTGGACAGGTCAAGAATGCATGGACATTTTATTTCATTTTCCTGACCCTTGGGCACTTTTCTTAAAGTTACATTAAGCCTATTTTCAGACTGACCCTACAGCTTTGCTGTCTTGCCTGTTTGAAAATGCAAACTTTGTGAGTCAGGTAAGATGCCAAGGGCTTCCAAGAAGACAAAAACAATCAGAGGTCCAGCTAGCAACTCCTACTTGACACACATTGGAACATGTAAAGGTAATCCTTGACTTAGAAGCATTCATGCAGTGACCATTCAAAGTTGCAACAGCATTGGAAAAAAGGGACTTACAACTGGTCCTCATATTTATGACTCTCTCGGCAGTTTCAAGAGCTGACCAAGATTAAAGATCTGTGGCTGAAATTTGTGTAGTTCTTGCATCTTTGATTTTTTTGCTCCTGTTTGGGGTTCAACACTAGCAGTGTTCTATAGGATTTCCACAAGTAACTCATCTGGAACTGAAAGTGATTTGAGATAGGTCCAATTCCTGATCAAGAAATTTACTCCTATAAAACTCTTGGATGAGCAAATCAAGATTGTCTAAACAAAAACTGGCACCTTCTGAGATTTCTTGGAACTTTCTGTATACATCAATAAGGAACACTTCTTTATATACATCTATAAGGGAGGAACATTAATTGGATTTGGCGCCAGCTGGTATTAATCCATATATAGATTTTCAATGTATCCATGTCAGCAAGATATCTAAATTTGTTCCGACTAAAGCCCATGTCACACTGAACCAACGGATGCAAAGAGGATGTGAAACGGACAAAAAAGCTTGCCATCCGTTGGTTAACGCGATGTATCCGTTCTGTATTCACTGCCTCCGTTTTGCTTCCTCTCTATCCGTCCAGCATCCGTTCATGGACGTTTCATCCGCTCCAAAAGTTTTGGGCTGCCTAAAACTTTTGTGCGGAAAATGTATCCAGTTCATCCGTTCTGCATCCGCTACGCATCCGCTATATCCGCTAAGCATCAGTTCCGCATCCGCGCAACTCCATCCACTCCAGCGGTAAACAGACGCAGGGAGGAAGCGGAACGGACGCGGAACGGATGCAGAACGGATGCCTAGCGGATGCAGCACGGAAACAAAGCGTTTAAAATGGAAAAAACGTTCGCAGAGGGGACCTATCTCGGATATTAAGGATGTCTACAGGATGCCTAGAGGATGCCTAGAGGATGCCTAGCGGAAAACCTATACTGCCTATTAAAAGGGGGAGCAACTCGCCTGCATCACACTTTCAGAATAGCAGCCCAGTGGTGCAGACCTCTGCAGCCTTCATCTGCCTCTTCCTCTTCCACAGCATCCAGTCATGTCCACCGTGGATTGTAACAAAGTCCTTTCGGCAGCCACCATCCTTCTGCAACAGTGCAAAGCCATCTACATGCTCTGTGAACTCAACTACAGGAAGAAAAAGGGGCGGCCAAGAAGCATCTGGGTACGAAGATGGATCGCCAGAAGAGCAGAGGACGGACTGTACAACAAGCTGATGGTGGAGCTCTGGAGCGAAGACGCTCGGGCATTCCAGAACTTCATGAGGATGCTGCCAGCCATGTTTGATGAAGTTGTGGAGCGGCTGAGACCCAGGTTGACCAAGGCAAACACCAACTTCCGGCCCAGCCTGGACCCTGGGCTCAAGGTGGCACTCACTCTGCGCCACCTGGCCTCAGGGACCACCTACAGGAGCATGCAGTGCCGCTGGAGGGTGCCACACAACACCATCAGCATTGTGGTCAGAGAAGTGGTGCAGGCCATCATCGAAGAATATAAGGAGGAGCTCCTCCAGTGCCCCTCCACTGAAGAAGGCTGGAAGAAAGTTGCAGAGCAGTGGTATCAGAAGTGGAACTTCTCCCACACCGTTGGAGCCATCGATGGCAAGCACGTGGCCTGCAAATCTCCAGCCAAGTCGGGGTCCACTTATTTCAACTCCAAGGGCTTCTTCAGCATCATCCTCTTTGCCATGGTCGATGCTGACTACAAGTTCATGTACATCGATGCTTCAGGCAACGGCTCATCTTCAGATGCCCAGGTATACAATGCCAGTCACCTCAAGGAGGAGCTAGAAGGCAACCTCATCGTGGGCTTCCCAGATCCAGAACCCCTGTCCAACGACACACAAGATGTGCCCTACTTCATCGTGGGGGATGACGCCTTCTCCCTCACAACCTACCTCATGAAGCCCTACACCTCCAAATACCTCACCCGTGAAGAGAGGATCTTCAACTACAGGCTGTCCAGGGCAAGGCGGGTGGTGGAGAACGCCTTTGGCATCCTGGCCAACAGGTTCCAGGTACTTCTCACCAACATGCAGCATTGCCCAGAGACCGTGAGGAGGATCATGGAAGCTTGCTGCATCCTGCACAATCTCATGCGCACCCACTACCCAGTCTTGCAGAACAGGCTTGTGGACCTCCGACAAGGCAATGGGGACATGGAGCCTGGGGAATGGAGGCAAGGGCAAAACCTGATCGACACTGAGGATGTGCAAGGCCCCAACAAAACCTCAAATGAAGCGAAGAAGCAGCGCAACCTCCTGAGACAATGGTGCAACTCCCCAGCTGGAGCAGTGGAGTGGCAAGACAGGATGGTAGATGCTTAATGGATGCTTCCTTCAGCCTGTCTCATCACACGGATGAGATTGGGCCATGTATGTTTGGTTGGCCTACAATGAACAGGGCGTTTAATAAAGAGTTGTGTTTATGTTGACATGTGTGGATAATTATTACATTACTATTGATAATAAAGGGCCGTAGGTGTGGCACCTGGGAGGGTGGACCATACAGTCCCATTATGCTTGCACTGGAGGTTTATCTATCCCACAGCTATTACCCATCCCACAGGTATCTTAACCCATCCCACAAGCATGCAAAGGCTTAAACCATTTCTAAAAGTTTCCAGCAAGACTTTATTAAAAAAAAAAAGAAATGAAGCAAGTGTGTGAATCAAAAATAGACTTTATTAACAACAAGCTATAAAACAAAAATGAGTCTCTGGCACTCCTCTTGGTCGCTCAGTCTCAGGGGTGAAGGGTGCAGGTGCTGTGGAGGTGGCTGGTGCTGAAGTGCTTGTCATCAGCTCCTCCAAAAGCAGAAGCAGCAGAAGCGCCAGCCCCAGAAGAGCGAGCCCGTGCTGCAGAAGCCCCAGCAGAACCAGAGTGAGGGCCAGGGGGCGGGATGGTAGCCCTGTCCCTCTTGCCAGGGCTGGCAGCAGATGGCTGAGGCTTGCTGTGCTTCCGCATGGTTGTGGGGTTGCTGGCTGGCAGGGAGGCTGGCAGGAACCAAGGCTGGCAGAAAGGCTGGCAGGGAGGCTGGCTGGCAGGCAGGCAGGCACAAAGGCTGGCAGGCAGGCTGGCACCATGACTGGCAGGAAGGCTGGCAGGCAGACATGTACCAAGGCTGGCAAGAAGGTAGGCAGCAAGGCTGGCAGGCAGACCGGCTGGCAGCAAGGCTGGCAGCAAGGCTGGTAGCAAGGCTGGCAGCAAGGCTGGCAGGCAGATATGCAGGCAGGGCAGGCAAGGCAGTCGATGTGTCCGGCAACAGGTCTTTCCTCTGAATGGCGTCCTGCTTCTGAGCTCCTTCCATTATATCTGCAGGGCTGACGCAATGCATCCTCCCCGCATGCGCAGTGAACGCCAGGCATCCGTTAGGCTTCCGCTCTGCATTCGCTTCATCCATTCGGCGTCCGCTCTGCTTCCGCTCTTTCCGTTCCGCGTCCGCTTCGCTGAGGCCCCCTGGAAGCCCTGCGGATGTGCCACCCACTCCCATCTGCTCCCATCCGCTTCCATCCGCTGGACTTCTGTTCCGCATCCGCTTTGCATCCGCCCTGGGTCCTCCCCGCCTCTGTGTTATCCGCTCCGGTTATGCAAATTTTTGCCCCTTTTGAGAGCGGATAACAACGGATGGAACATTTTGCTCGTCCGCTGTGTCCTTTTTGCATCCGTTGGCCAGTGTGATGTGTGCTTTAGTTCCATTTTTAAATAGAATCCTGAGTCTTGACCAAGAATGTCCAAATGAAGGAGTACCTAAGGATCAATTGATACTGAAAGAAAACTCAAGTTAAAAAAAAACAGGTGGGGAAAAGAAGAGATGCACTGCATATTAAAAGGAGTAATCAAAAGGAATCAAAACTTGCAAATCAGCAATAACATAGGTTTTATTTTTATCTGTTCAATCGCATCCAATTCTCAAGTCTCTGCAATTTTCTTGGAGAGTTTTTCAGAGTGGTTTTGTCATTGCTTCCTTCCCAGGAGTGAGAGAAAGTGACTGATCCAAGGTCACCCAGCTGATTTGGTGCCTAAGGTAGGACTAGAACTCAGAGTTTCCCAGCCTGACATCACAGGAGTGCAATCCTGAGAAAAGGATGCATTTCGTTTAAAGGATGTCATCTACAAAGCTCTGAATTACCCTTTTCCTTTCAGTTCCAACTATGATCCTATTTTTTTACACTGTTTGTGCTGTCAAGGGCGCTGGCCTTTATTGAACGGATTAAACAAAGCGACGGATTTTTAAAAGTGATGTTTTCATATGCAGTTCTCAAGGGTTAATAACTGGGAGGTTTCCTTGCTGGGGAAAAGTGAAGCAACTGCTCTTCAAATAGGAGACTTCATCCCTAAATTTTCCCACACTAATTCCTGTATGCGAGTCTTCCTGTAACTCAAGAGAAGACTTTTGTTTATATTTATTATGTCAGATGGGCAAAGATCTATCACTGCAAGATTATATCCGCATTGATTGTCACTGAGAAGGAGGCCGTTCCAAGGGCAGACCCCGTGACCAATTTCTGCTGAAATAGGCAAATTCCCGTACTAAGTCAATTTGTTCAATTCTATTTCAGTGCACTCTTGGTGAGAGCCCTTGACTGACCTTGGCTTACCTCAAAAAAACTAAATGGGGTGAAATTTGGTTAATGTTTCAATAGGGAGTAGTCAGGGAAGACAGGCAGAACTAAGGCCTAGATCAGGGATCAGCTGTCAGGGCTCCGGCATCTACCCCTATTTAAATCATGAATCTCTAGCCTCATCTCTCAGTTTAAATAAGATTTATTAGGAATGAACATGCCGGTGCTGCCTCGGTGTAGCCGACTCTGAGACACATCATTCATTTCACCCTTGACCCTGGTCTTCCCCTACATCCTGGATGTATCTCCAATGGGATACATCCATAGCCAAGAGTCATTAATCATGCTCTCCAGTAATAATCTTGTGCACCAGAAGCTTCAGCTGCCTAGAAATTATCTATGAAGCATTTAAGGAATGCACTACCTCTCCTATTCCCTTTTTGGTGGCAACTCTAAAAGACCAGATAAATATTTTTGAGTTGCATCAGCAACCTTAAACACTCAAAGAGCCACAAAGGTCCTAATTGGAAGCCCCCCATTCAATTCTGGAGCCAACTGAAAGTCCAGTTCTCCCACCATAGAGTCTCCTAGTGCAGTGTCCTTTTTCCTCTATCTGTCCTAACCAAAAGTCCTATCAATTGTGGAGCCAATTGGTGATAGGGAGACGCAGCAGAGGGATGAAAGAGCCACATGTGGCTCTAGAGCTGCAGGTTGCTGACCCCTGACCTAGATTGAGAAGTTGGGAGCAAGGAGGAGAGGGACAAGACAGTTGCAAACCATTTCTTTATTCTTATCAACAAATTGATGGATTATGTACCATTGTTGTTTTCAACTCCTTGCAACCACATAGATAGATTATCTCCATGATGAACAGTCCCTATCCTATTCTTTCAAGTCCTCCAAAGATCTACTCATTGCCACTAGAACTGAACCTATCTCTGGATGGAGTCCAGCTCTGGATATCCTCTTCTTCTTTTTCCTTCTACATTTCCCATCATTAAAGCTTCAAGAGAGAACTGGATCTTCAGACAACATGTCCACAATGGGATAATTTGAATTAGGTCATTTGTGCCTCAAATGAGAACTTTCGGTTGGTTGGTTTGATGAACCATTTTTCTTGTCTGTCTGTGGTATTCTCAGGACTTTTCTCCAACACCAAAGTTCAAAAGCATGAAAACTCTTCCTATCCTGCTTTTTCAAACTCTTACTGTCATTTTATAAGGTGTCTGCCAACCATCCCATAGGGCACATTTCCTCCCAAAAAGGAACTTCTATCACTTTAAGATTAACAAAAATAAAACTATTGAAAGATCCATTTAGGCACAGCAGAAGCAAAGTCAGTTCTGAGATTTTTCCCATGAAAACCAATGTAGGTAAATTCCCCTTTTCCCCATATGGGCCACCCACAGTCCACCGTAATCCAGTCCAATTCAGTCCTTTTGCCTGCAGAATTCTGATCTTGGTGTTCCAACATCTGAATATTTTTTTCCAAGGCCTTCATGGCTGCACTTATCAAGTGCTTGTTTCTTGCATGTTTCTTGACTATTCCATTTTTATTGATGGTTGATCCTTAAAAGCAGAAGCAATCCACCACTTCAGTATCTTCATTGTCGATGCTAAGGATGGTTGCTTTTCCTGTTGTCATGAGTTTGATCTTCTTTATCTTTAATTTTCTTCTCAATCAAACTATCTGGATATTTCTTGAAGTCCCTAGGGGTCAATTTAATTTGAAGGTGTTTATTTTGCCTTGCCAAAGGTCTGATGACTTCTAAGATATATGCTGACTATGTTTTAGGGATTTTATGTTTTAATTTGGACAAGCAAGGGAAGCATGATGAACTAAGTATATGTCTCCAAAAGAGCAGATAACCATGGAAAACACCAAAGAATTGGCCAGTTTAAACATGGCAGAGCCTTTTAAAGGACACTAAGTTTGCTGATTTCTGTTGTAGTTTGCTGGCAGCCTGTGCAGACGGCAGTGGAATTGGACAGTGGGGAAGAACAGGGACCAGTCAGGGAGTCTGGGGAGGACTTGGATGAGGGTTCTGCATCTGATGCAGAGATGGAGCCAGGACCATCTGGGGATGGGGTGCTGACTCCAGAGTCTCCAGAGTCTGGCAGCAGCAAGGCAGAGGAACAAGGGGAACCTGTTCCCAGTGCATGAGTGTGCAGAGCTGCCAGAAGGCAAGAGCAGCTGAGACAAAAGGGGCGACTCGGGAGTAAGGCTGGGAGGTGATTGCCCCTCCCATAAGGGAGAAAGGAAGTGCAAAGGGACAGGAACCTTTGCAGAAAGCAAAGTCATTCGCTCTGTTCAGATTAAACCTTGAAGGTCTGTCTGGACTTTAATTTGGCACTTTAGTTGTTGGCAGCAATTCAAAGGAGATAAAGGTGAGTGCTTATCTCAAGGAACTTTTGGGACTCATTACTGGATAAGAATGAACATAATTTCCAGCACTGAAATAAAGCAAGAGTTGTTTGGACTATGCGTGTGCTTAATTACGGTTTCAGGAAACCTTGGCCAGAACAATTTCACTTTGTTATCTTTGTTGGATATTGCCTATTTATTATCTTTATTATCTCTTCAAAACAACAAGTTTGAAAAGCCACCTTGTGAGTTTGCCTTCTTTTCTTAACCACAGAAAAACTAATCATAATTTTAATGATGGAAAGAACTGGAAATAAACAGCAAAAAACCCCAAAATTTTGATCTTAAAAAGTCATAAATAAATTCAGAATCTAACAAATTTGGAATATTGAAGACTTTTACTATAAGATTTTGGAAATAATTGAATAGAATATACAGCTTTTTGTGGGAACCTAATTGTTTTGTCTGTCTTAAGTGTAAAAGAGATTTAGAATGTATGGTTTCAGAAATTGGACACTAGAGGGGACTAAAGATTTTAGGCAGAACAGGAAAAGGAGGGGTGAATATAAATTCACTTTTGTTTTCGGTTAGGAGGGGATTTATAAAATGAAACAAAAATGTGAACATTTGAAATATACAGGAGATTTTCAAAGAATGGACCCATAAATTAGTAGCTACAATGTGAGCCATGTCAGTAATGATATCTGTGGATATGAATATATTATGTCCTAAAGATGTTAATGAACGAATGACAGATGTGAAACAAATTTTGCCTGAAATATTAGAAACAGAAATACTGGATAATGCAAAAAGGATGAATTATAAGACAGACGAAGCAGCTAAAGCAAAGACACAAATGACAAGCCAAGAGAATGACCTAGATAATGTTTCCTAAAGGATATACAAAAGAAGTTGGTTAAAGCTTTGAAAATAAAATGTTTCTTCTGCTAAGAACCACGGAAGTGTATTGGGGCACAACCTATCTATTCCATATTCTCCATATGGCACATCTAGCATGATGATTTTTTAAATCCACATGAATCTTGACTTTATCATACCCCAAATATCCATGCCACCCAAATGTCAGGTCATGTCCTTCTATCTCCCAAAGCCTTCTATATCCCAGCATTTATCCTCCCTTTCATCCAAACCAAACAGCGAGCTGCAAAACACAATTTCAAATCAAGTATTAAATCAAATCAATCCTTTCTCTTTTCTTTACGTCTTGCAACAGTTTATATTGAATGCATCATTTCCCCTACTGCATAAATATAAATATATCCTTTTGCCCCTCTTTAAACGGGGCATCAGTCATCAAAATAGGTGTTGTCCAGAACAAAAACATCATTCTAGGCAGGGCATTCATTTTTATCTCCCCAGCAATGGTATTTATAGTTTCTCCCATCTTAACATGGTTTTCTTTTTTTCAGAAAAAATCTTCATTCCATGCCTTAACGTAGTTGTTTTGAAATGAGATACAATTTGTATTCGTCATAGTGATAGTGAGATGTTTTATTTGCTTTTCAATCTCAAAACCTGTTTTACTCATGTTCCAATCCTCTATTTTCTTGTGTTTGTTAACATCTTCATCCTGTGTTTGTTGGTCTGAAAACTCACTAACGTACCAAATTCCCATTTTTTTCCTCCATTAATGCTTCAATTCAGTGGTGGTATTCAAAAATTTTTTACTACGGTTCTGTGGGCATACCTTGGTGGGCATGGCAGGGCAAGGATACTTCAAAATCCCATTCCCTCCCCACCCCACTAACCTGCTTTCCAGCTCCATTCTCCTGTGCAGGGCAACCAAAGGAGACCCAGCTGATTAGCTGGGACTCGATGGGAGGCAGAGAATAGATGGGGTTGGCGGGGCCAGTCAGAGGTGGGATTTGCTGGTTCTCCAAACTACTCAAAATTTCCGCTACCGGTTCTCCAGAAGTGGTCATAACTGGTTGAATATCACCTCTTCTTCAATTCCCTTTGAAGAATCTTCCAAAACTAACACCAAGCCCTTAAATAATCCATTTCTTTTTTAACGTTTACTCCCACAATCCTCTCTTGTCTTATATCTTATCCAGTGTTTCAGTAATGAAAGTAAACAAGAGTAGAAACCTAGGCCATCCCTCTCTTGTTCCCTTTTGTAGATCACAAGGCTTTGTTAGATCTCCATTTTTTGTGTGTTTTCTGTGAAGTGTAAATCAGGCTGACCTATTTTATAAAGTTCTCACCAAAGTTTTTGTCTTCCAAAACTTTGAAGAGGAAAAGCTAATTCAGATTGTCAAAGTCTTCTACATCTGAGAAAATCATCAGGAATTGTTTTCATGTTTCTTCCATATTCCAAAATGTGCAACACATTTCTAATATTCTCCTTTAATTGTCTTTAGGTAAAAACCTACATTGTTTGCTACATTTTAGGCAAATAGCATCAGGAATGAAAAATCAGGACCTTATTACGTTCTAGTAAGCTGATTTATTGCTCATGCCTACATCCAAGAATCTAGTCACCAAATTGATGCTAGATAAGAATCAATGGAATTCAAGAAGGGTTGAATATACATTGGTTGTGGGAATGTAATGACTCCAGGTTGTTTCCTCTCTTCACTTCACCCCCAGGCCCTGCCTGTCCTTCTACTAATAATACCAACATCCTCATGAATGGATACTTGCAAAATAATCTTCAGTCTGTTGGCCAGAATCATTATAAACAAATTGTAGTCATTCTTGAATAATGATTTTGGCCTATAGTTTCTTGTTAAAATCAAATCTCATCCCTCTTTATTGCAATTGCTATTGCTAATTGCTATTTATAGCTATTGCTATTGCTAAAATTACTGATATTATTATTAGTACTACTATTCGTGGTCATTTTCCAACTCTATGATACCTTTCCTCCCTATAAAATAGAATTCATCCTATTTTGTAAAGATTATCAAAGTTCATCCTCAAATCATTTATAATAAGAATCTGGTAATCTGTTGACTTCTGGCAATTTTCCTGGTTGAATCTTTTTTAATAGCTTCAAAAATATGTTATTTATAACACCTTATTGTTTTAGGTCCATTTATAATCTGGTTCTGGTTCTGTATAATACTGAGTAAATTTCGTTTCTTTAAGTGGTCATCTATTTTCTCTGTAGAGATGTCATTTCTTTTATATAAGTTGGAATGTTAATTAAATGTTTTTTACACTATCCATTCATAAAGTATTTCATCATGTATATTCATATCATTTTCTTTCTTTTCTTTTCTCCTTTTATAATTTATATGCCAACCACTTTTCTGGTTTGTTTGCAAAGTTAAAGGTTTTTGGCTTTATACAGTTCATTTTATTTCCGTTTCTCAGATAACTGTTGTTATAAAAGTTTAATTTGGTCAGAAATACTTATCTTTTCTGGAAGTTTTGTTTGTTCTTCTTTTTTTTTTAATTTATCCAGAACAGCTTGTTGCAGGATCCAATCTGGTCACCAGGGTTTTGTCTTCTAAGCAGTGGTGGAATACAAATTTTTTTACTACCGGTTCTGTGGGCATGGCTTGGTTGGCATGGTGTGTGGTTTGGTGGGAGTGGCATGGGAAGGATACGACAAAATCTCCATTCCCTCCCCACTCCACTAACCTGCTTTCCAGCTCCGTTCTCCTATGCAAGGCAACCAAAGAAGACCCAGCTGATCAGCTGGGACTCAGGAGTCAGAGAATAGATGGAGGTGGGGCCAGTCAAAGGTGGGATTGGCCAGTTCTCCAAATGACTCGAAATTTTCACTCCCGGTTCTCCAGAACTGGTCAGAACCTACTGAATACCACCTCTGCTTCCAAGCTTTCAGACTTTTGAGGAGCCCATATTTAGGGAACTTTGGAACAAGCTTGGAAGACAAAACCTCTGGACCTGGTGACTGACCCAGACTGGGTCCTGCAACATTATCCTGGGATACGTATATCTGCCTTCACTCATGAAGATGGCCTATGTTTGCAGTTTCCCTTGGAGTTTGCGATTATGCTGCATAAAATCCCCTCTGATAAAAGCTTTATTTATATGGGAGAGCAACTGACCCAGGTGGGAGGAAGGGGTCAAACAGTGAATTAGTCTGAAGTCATTATATAAGCACAAGGGTTTTCTTTCGTGAGTTTTGAGGCAGGCCTGGCATTCGGTCTGAACCCCTTCTGAATGCCTATGAACCTTATCTGGTCTTTCCCGTGGGCAAGCGGCCAGTCTGGGAACATTCCTGTGAAACAGGCATTGAGCAATAATTTGGTTTGATTATCCACACCTCACAACTTGCTTCCCAAACTGTTCTTAAATCAGCACCTTTGTCTAAATTATTATTATTTTTTAACAAAGCGGTATTGAAAAAAAAGAATCTCTGGAGAAATTTCAGCTCAAGGCCAGTAAGAAAGAGGTCACGATAACAATCCCCGCATACATCTTTTCTTTAGAAGCTTTGTTTATCTTTAATTTTTAATGTTCATTTCAGGGAAGTCAAGATTTTCTTTTCTCTCTTTTGTTCTTTGAGTACAGCCCGAAAGCTTTTTTTAATTGGAACCGTGGTGTTATAGAAATGGCTAGTATATATTATTATATAAAAGTAGAAAGCTGAGGTTTCATGTTATTGTCTTATTCTACTGCACCAAAAGGAGTCAGAAGTCAATGCTTTTTCCCCCTTCTACCTTAGATTTTTCTGCCCCTTTCCCTCCCCTATTGTACCTTTATTTTCTTTTTTCTTTTTTCTTTTCTTTTCTTTTTGTATTTTATGCTTTGATAAACTAAACTCGGAACTGTAAGAGAAGCATAAACAGATCCATGCATTTATACAGCATTTGCCGAGTGGCTACTTAGCATGCAGACCCTGTCCCTTTGAATCTCCTGGGTGAAGAATTCTTTCCACCATCTGAGAACTGAAGATTCTGATGAGTTCAGAGGATATTTTAAGAGAGAAACAGATGAGGCTGTTTGGTGTTCAAAACAGGCTGATTGTTGCTGACGTTGCATCAGAAACCTGATGTAACACAGAGGGACTGGTGGTAAATAGGACACGCTGGTAAATACCTGATGCCACCTTGTCTTCTGCTTTGAAGGTCTACAGTGAACTTCTCCCAACCTGTAGACCTTCATGGATCTTATATTTCACTTCCCATTTTCATATGGCTGTTGGAAGAAATGGTACCACGGAAATTTGAGAGCTTCTGATGATGCAACCTGTATACACCAAGTAGTTACAAAGACCTTGAGTGCTACATAGCTAGCTCATGCTTAACAGAATGACAGAGTTGGGAGGGACCTTAGAGGTCTTCTAGTCCAACCTCCTGCTCAAGCAGGAGATCCTAAACCAAGAGTGAATGCAGCATTGCAGACTAACTCACTGGTCATTCCAAGAAAATGGCTCAAGGTTGACTCAGCCTTCCATCCATCCTTCCATCCAAGGTCAATAAAATGAGGACCCAGATTGTTTGGGGAAATACACTGACTCTGTAAAGACTTAGAGAGGGCTGTAAAGCACTGTGAAGTGGTATATAAATTTAAGTGCTATTGCTATTCCAGACTAATGTTCAGTGTTTTCTTTAAAACCTCCAGTGATAGTGCACCCACAATTTCTGGAGACAAGCCATTCCACTGATGGATTGTTCTAACTCCCAGGAAATTTCTCTTAGTTCTCGGTTGCTTCTCTCCTTGATTAGTTTCCCTCCATTGATTCTTTTCCTGCCTTCTGGTGCTCTGGAAAATAAACTGACCCCCTCTTCTTTGTGGCGGCCCCTTAGATATTGAAACACTGCTATAATGTCATCCCTAGTCGTTCTCATCATCAAATTAAACATACTAAACATACATTGATTTATTTTAGGGACCCTCCAAGTCAAGCTAGGTGGCAGCACCAAACCAATATTGAGGGATCTCCAGAAATAAGTGTTGCTAAATCTGATTTGTACTTGGATGAAACATTGCTGAAAATACCAGACTTCTAAGCTAGATTAAGAAGTAAAAAATAACATCCTGACAGATGGCAGTAGGAAACCACATCTGTAATAGTGCCAAGAAAACTTCCTGATTTCATCCTCTAAGGAACAAACTCAATTGGACAACATCTTCTACTGGATGGAGTCCTTACTCAACATCAGAAGAAGTCTTGATTAAGGGCTTTAACCAATGTTTATATTTTCTTAGGAGTCTGAATTGCTGTTCTCAGTGAATGGCATTAAATGTTGCACCTTATGATTCTTGACTCTTGATGAATGTATCTTTTCTTTTATGTATACAGAGAGTATTTGTACCAAGACAAATTCCTTGTGTGTCCAATCACACTTGGCCAATAAAGAATTGTGTGTGTGTTTGTGCGTATGATAGATATAGATATAGATATAGATATAGATATAGATATAGATATAGA
>BLBF01000045.1:19256862-19283784 GCA_015471245.1 Laticauda colubrina | reverse complement strand
TTCCTTCCTTCCTTCCTTCCTTCCTTCCTTCCTTCCTTCCTTCCTTCCTCCGTCCCTCCCTCTCTCCCTCCTTTCTTCTCTCCTTCTTTCCTTCTTCTCTCCTTCCTTTTTCCTTCTCCCCCTCCCTTCCTTCCTTCCCTCCATCTCTCCCTCTCTCCCTCCTTCCCTCTCTCCTTCTTTCCTTCTTCTTATCTCCTTCCTTTTTTCCTCCCTCCCTCCCCCCTCCCTCCATTCCTTCCCTCCTCCATCCTTCCTTCTCTCCTTCCTTCCTTCTTCTTTTTCCTTTTTTCTTCCCTCCCTCCATTCCTTCCTTTCTCCGTCCCTTCTTCTGTCCCTCCCTCCCTCCCTCCATTCCTTCCTTCATTCCTTCCACTCCTCCTCTGTTTTCTCCCCTCCCTCCCTCCTTCCCTTTCTTTTGTTCCTACTAGCTCAGCTAAGTAAGGATATTCGTGCAACACAGATAAAAAAGCAATGCAGCTTCAATCCCCCAACTGCAACCTCCATCTTACTTTCTGGACCTTTCCTTGCAAAGCCCTTGTTACCAAGCCTGTACCAGTCAATTGCAGAGCATCAATGTGTGCTTTGATGTTCTGTGGAAAATCTATTTTAATATTTAATGACCCAAATCTCAGACTATCACCAGATCTCAGGAGATTCCAGTGTTATTACAGGACAGCTGAGAGGCGAGTTTGCCAAATTCTCACAAAATGTGAAATCTCTTGAGATTTGAGCCATGCTTAATTTTTTAAAAATCATTATTACACATGGATTATTGTCTACCAGCTTCCTGAAAAGGCACCTCCCCTTCCCATAAAGTTTTATGTACCAAAGGTGAGAAATAATACCTCTTAATCATTTATGTGTATATTTTTTCCTGAGGAATTCCTAACCGGGAGCTCTGAGCCTTTATTTTTTATTTCTGGACTGAACGCCTTTGATGCCAGCTCTGCTTTCTGTCCATCTTCAACTGTTATGAATTCTCTGAGTTCCTCTAGAGAAAAGCTGGCAAAATATCATGGGATCTGGAGCCCCACTGATTGTTTATCAATGCTTATTAGCTCTCTCCTTTAGCTGCTAATTTCCCCTAAGGGTTGGGCAGAGGAGGATCAGAGGAGAAGCAGGAGGAAGAGAGATAAACAACATAGCAAGAAAGAGCAGAGATGGGACGTAGTTGTCCCTCCCCACTTTCTTTGCAGTTGGCCAGTTGGTCTTTCTGAATGTCCAGGGGAGACTGTCCCTAATGACTGCAGTGCAGATGTTTCTGCAGACAGGTGGGAAACCCTACTGGTTGAGAATTTGGGAGTCTGCAGTTGGCACATGCCTGGTGAAGGTCAGACTTCAGAGCCATCTTAGGTTGCTTTGATGGAGTTAGCCCAAGTCCTAGGATGTACCAGAGTTGTTGTGTATGAGATAGGGAGTGCTTCTGGGTTGAAAGGATTAGCCGGTGACGTCACTGTCACCCTGGGTAAGATGTCACCAGCTAATCCTGGGTATAGGGGGATCCTTTGGGGGATCCTTTCATGTCCCCAAGGGATACGGTGGCTCAGAGGGTAAGACTCTGAGCTTGTCGATCAGAAAGGTTGGCAGTTCGGTGGTTCGAATCCCCTGTGCCACATCATGGAGTGAGCTCCTGTTCCTTGTCCCAGCTTCTGCAACTTCTGCAACCTAGCAGTTCGAAAGCATGTTAAAAAATGCAAGTAGGAAAATAGGGACCCCTTTGGTGGGAAGGTAACAGTGTTCCGTGCGCCTTTGGCATTTAGTCATGCCGGCCACATGACCATGGAGACGTCTTCGGACAGCGCTGGCTCTTCGGTTTTGTAACGGAGATGAGCAGTGCCCCTTAGAGCCAGAAACGACTAGCACGTATGTGCGAGGGGAACTTTTACCTTTACCTTCATGTCCCCATCAAGAGCTGGAGGAAAGGACAAGAGCTCAACCCCGCCCCATGGCAGCTCTTGGGTTTCGAATATGGGTTTCCTCACCTCCTGCCCGGTGTTCCAACACACTTGAGCCTCCGTGCTCCTAGGGAGCCAAATAAGTCTTGTAAATAAATCAACCAACTAACTTATAAGAGAACCACTGTCCTTTTCGGATGAGGAGGGCTCAAAGATTGCTTCTGAATTTTTTTTTTCCCAACGGGTCACTGGAAATGGTGGATGGGGCAACACAAATGATTTAGTACAAAGATACATTTCTTCGCCTCTGAGGTCTCTTCTCTTTTCTCCTCTCCTCTCCTCTCCTTCCCAAGAAATTGCAGAAGTAAATTTTGGAATCAGTTAAAAAGGGTCAGTTTGGGGCTGGTTCTGGAAGACATTCATATAAGGTTCCAAGGAAACCCATTTTATTTTTGATGACGCTTTCTCTTCCTCCCTCCTAACCAAGCTCTTTGTTTTCTCCCTACCAAGGATCATCCATGAAGATGGCTTTTCTGGAGAAGACGTGAAGCAGTACAAGCCTGTGATCTATAGCAACACTATTCAATCTTTGGCAGCTATTGTCCGTGCCATGGACACGCTGGGCGTAGAATATGGGGATAAGGAAAGACGGGTGAGTCTCAATTTAGATAACCGTAGCAACAAAGAAATGATTTCAGTTCATAAAATTTCACCTGCCTCATGGTCCTCAGTGATATATTTCTTTGATAGAAAGGGCTTGAGAAGTTACTCCACCTGACCTGTCCTGCTGAATTTTATCCTGCAAGTGTATTTCTAATGCAGGGGTGTCGAACTCAAAGCCTGCAGATCGGATCTGGCCCATGAGATGTTTAGATCTGGCCCACAGGGTGTTTACATCTGGCCCATAGGGTGTTTACATCTGGCCCATAGGGTGTTTCGATTTGGCCCACAGGGCGTTTCGATCCCATTGAGTCCCAGCTGATCAGCTGGATCTTCTTGTGTTGCCCTGCGCAGGAGAATGGAGCTGGAAAGCAGGTTAGTGGGGTGGGGAGGGAATGGGGATTTTGCAGTATCCTCCCCCTGCCACACCCACCAAGCCACACCCACACAACCAGTAGTCAAAAAATTTGAATCCTACCACTGCTCGAAAGTTTTAGCTTTCCATGGGAATGTCCAAAAACAGAAAACTGATGTTTGGCATACATTCAAATTAGGAGAATCATGATATCTAGGATACTGATTTATTTGTTTATTTATTGATTGATTGGATTTATATTGCCACCTGTTCACCATGGCAACTCAAGGCGGCTTACAGAACATAAAACCACATTTAAAACAGTAAAACTAATCAGAAGAATCAAATAAATCAATATAATAAAATCACCTCCCACCCCAGCGACAGCAGATCACAGGAGCCATTTAATGGGCTCCATCCTGCTCTGGGTTCCCCAGGCCTGCTGGCAAAATATTATTCCCAGCCAAGTGACAGGCCTTCCCTCACCTTCTCTTTCAAACTTCCCTATGGCAGCAGACGGAGGTATTAATGGGAGGGATTTTCTAAATTAAAAATGGCACCTGTTTGTTTCACCACTATCTCCCAGTATTTATTGATTTATTTATTTTTGAAAATTTTATTTGGGTTTTCACCAAAAAAAAACAACACATAATACAAATAAAACATCTTTTTTTGAAAATAGCATGGTCCCAGGTTACAATTCTTCATACAGACACAAATTCAATTTCATGCTCACTTTTATGTTCAATTCCATATCTTATTACCGTTTTAAATTTTCTACATAGTTTTTCTCCTCTCTTAATTTTCTCAATTTTATTTTAATTATCCCATCTCAATTCAAATCATTATATTTATACTTTTGTCTGTCCTGTTTCAATTTCATATTTTCTTTTCTCATTAAACAAATTTTCTCCTGTAGTTACTAACTGGAGTATGACACCTTTATATCTTTTAATTTTATCCATCCAACTCTTATTTAAGCTTCAATATATACCTTGAGGTTATAACATTCAATATAATACATAACTTCCAATTGAATTCTGCTTGGTATATTCTTAAAATGCACACTATATTCTTAAAAAGTGATGATAAATATATGTAATGAAAACACTCATTCCATTCCAATTCAGTTCTCTCATTAATATTCATTAAAGTCTTAACATCTTTAACATTTCTTTTCAATTAAATATCATACTTCCTTGGGAACACTTATAGGTTTTCTGTAATTTATTTTCCCCCCATTTCTCATCCCTTTATATTTTATAAAGCATTAAAGAATTAAAATGTTCCCATCCTTTCCTAATTCAATTCTCTCATTTGTTTTATTTCCTTTATTTATTAACAAACATTTCACTAGATTACAATAACTATTTTATCCCTCATTTTAATCATACATTGTTTCCAATTTTCTAAAATTATTTCTAATACTAATAGAACAATACAATCTTATCTACCTTTGCAGAATCCCTTTTTCAATTAAATTTTCACCCATTATCTCTAAATAGGCCCTGTTTCTCCATATCTTGTTTCTGTCCTTTATAACTTCTTTTCCTTTCCTTCTTCCCTCTCTTCTTTTCCCTCCCCTTTTTACCCCCTTGTCTCTCTAATTCTAATTCTCTCTTCTGTATTCCTCTCTTCTGTTGCTTTCTAATATTATACTTATTTTTCAAACTATTCTTATTTTCTTGGTTGTTTTTTTCAAATCTTAAACTTTTCATTCTCTTTCCCCCCTTTCCTTTCCCTCCCCCCCACATAAAATTACTTGTTCATTAAAGATGGCTTCTTCTTTGTCCCAGTCTTCTTGTTCTGCAGGCGTTTCTTGTTGTTTCTCATAGTTCCAGATCTCCATTTCTAAGAATTGAAATACGAAGCCAAAAGAACCTCTCCCTTCTTGTGCATCTTCTTTGTACTTTTTAAGTTCTATTTTCGGTTCTTCTAAAAGTGGAGCCATTTTAAACAGTTTTAAACAACCACCCAATTGATTTCAGTCATTCAAATGCAATAACCAAAAATCCAGAGATCAACAAATAATCCAAATACTCCCAAGCTGTTTCTTCATGCTTCTTTTTTCCATTTTCTCTTCCTGGGGTTCTACTATTTTTTTGCCAAATTTCAGTTAAAATGTATCTTTTAGAAGTCTTGTTGAGATTTTATTGTAAATTCCTTTTAATTCCAGGCAATCTCCTCCCTTTTTTCCAGATCCTGCCCTTTTATTCTTTTTTCTCATCTTTCCCGCTTTTAAAAGGTTTTAAGTATCCAGAAATCTTTATTATCCCTTTGACATTTTATTTTCAGCTTAAATGCCTGTTGATGTCAAAGTAGATTTTTTTCCAATTTCTTATTTAAATCTCTTAGCTGTCAGTATAGGGAAAGGGAGAGAAGAAAAAAAACCAAATCCTTTCCCTTTTCTCTCTCCTTCGCTGCTTCAAAGTCTTCTTTGAGAACAATGTCACCTTTTTTTTAGTTCAAATTTCAGGGTACCTTAGTTGTTGCTTTTGCAGTTTAACCCGGGCAGCCAAAACTTTCTCTTCTTATCTTCCTCCTGCACATTCTTTTCTGGTCGAGTTCTTCTTTGTGGTGGCCATTTCTGATCACCGCTGCAACCGCCTTTGGGAAAGGGAGTAATGGCCAGCTGAGGAGGAGAGATGCCGCTCTCCTCAACCCGGCAGGCAGTCTCCCCCTTCTTCACCACCTCTACGTGGTGGCTTTGCCCCGAAACCAGCCAGCTTTTTTGTTTGTTTGACTGCAAATCTCTGCATTATCTGGAGAAGGGGGAAAGTGTGCAGGAAAAAGGATGGCAGAACCTGGGGTGGAGTGAAAGAAGGCATCAGCCAAGAATTGCTAAATGAGATAAGTCCCACTCCTCTTGACTGCTGTTAAATCTTATGTAATTCAAAGAAGGTGTTGACCATTGGCTGAGGAGATTCCTCTGCTCAGGCCTGTAACAATAAATCAGCTTAGCTGAACCTTCAGTTAAATGGACTTGGGCTTTCATGCATTTAAATTTCCCACCAGCCTTTAGCTGAACCTAAACATGGATTTGTTTGTTTATATTTCATATTTCTAAATCACCCATTTACCTCAAAGAGGAGCTCTGGGCAATGTGTCCAATAGAATATAACCGATAAATAAACCAATGTGCAAAAATTAACATCTGAAATTAAAACTTAAAATTAAGGTTTAGAATATCAACATTATAGAATAATGATGAACACTCAAAAGGAGGGGGAGATTGCTAAAATAGCCCCCTAGCATCATATTCACAGTTGCATTAACACTAGCTTGGATTCATGCAACTAGATATTTATCTGGGTAGAAAAACCCTATTTATTGACTGGATCTGTACAGAAATGTCATAGTCTCTGTTGTCATGCTGAAAGAGACTTACTTCCGAGAAAATGCTTATCAGCTCTGTGCAATTCTTAGCTGATTTGCTGATACAGTTTCATGATCTCCTTCAGATGGCTCAGCTGCATTCTCTAATTATGGGGGTTGTTTAGCTGTGAACTTATTCCTGGAAGCACCAATAATTATCCTCATCTTGATCCTTTATTTCTTTATTATTCCACTGCAGTTTGGAATGCAGCATTGTGCTGCGAAACAGCCATTATCCCCTGCCGTCTCTGGTGGGAATTTGAGCTTTGTGGTCTTAGCAAAGGTTTGGTGCACACCTGCCCATATAAACCACAGGGTTTCCTCACCCAGTGATGGTCAAGCTTGAATGGCTTCTGGCAGAACAGGTGGACTGTCCCCAGGGCATTCGCTCAGCAGCTTCAGAAAAATAATGAGCATGGTCCTTGGCATGATGTTCTCTGAACCACTGCTGTAGACTTGCACATGCTTGACATGTCACAGAGAAGCACGAGATCAACGCAACCTTAGGGAAAGTTGGCATTGGACCTTCTATGTTTGGAAGGGCAAAGGAGAAGATGGTGAGATGAGTCTTCTATTGTGTGATGACCCAGGGTAGGATACAAAATAAACATAGTCACAAAAAACAGGTGAAGCCCTTTTTTTTCCTTCACTTTGCTTCCAAGCTCCAAATATCCTTGACTGGAGACAAAAAACTCCCACACAAGAAGTTACAAGAAGGAGGAAATGCCATTTAAACTATAAAGAGTAAAAAACAACACAAACCAGGCAAGACAAGGGCTTGAAGACATCCACAGATATCAGAACACACACTGGGAAGGATGCCAAACTCAGAGAGGAACAATAAAGTAGAGATATTTCCATGCTTTGTTTCCTGGCCTGTATGCATGTCCGTCATCTTATCCAATTGTCACAGCTGTAGCCCATGAAGAGGGTCAGTGCCCTCTCCTCACCCATAGACCATGTCTCTCCCTTATTCTCTCCTTCTTGCCCTAGGATGGAGAGGGGATGGGCCTGGGTCCTCCTCTGACTGCCCAGCTGGTCTCTGCCCTTCCCCAGCCTCCTCCACAGCCTCCGGATCCACACCTTCACTCCCTGTGGCTGTTCCTCCTCTCCCTGAGACTCAGTCTCCACCAGGGGCATGACATATTGAGGGAATGATGGTGGAGAACCTACCGACTCCTCTTAGGTCCTCAGGCATTTTTCTGTTCTGTTTCTCTGATGTTACTAGCACTAGCATTTAGATTTATAGTGCTTTACAGCCCTCTCGTAGCAGTTTACAGAGTCAGCATATTGCATGTAATTTTTTAGGACTTTATGTCATGAAATTCCAGAGGGCAGATGGATCCATGTGATGTAAGGGTGGGACCACAATTCCCATAATTCTCAGCCAGCATGAGGGGTCCTTGGTGATCTCCAGTGGTGGGATTTAATTTTTTTTACTACCGGTTCTGTGGCCGTGGCTTGGTGGGCATGGCAGGGGAAGGATACTACAAAATCCCCATTCCCTCCCCACCCCACTAACCTGCCCTCCAGCTCCATTCTCCTGTGCAGGGCAACCAAAGGAGACCCAGCCAATCAGCTGGGACTCAATGGGAGGCAGAGACTAGATGGGGTTGGTGGAGCCAGTCTAAGGTGGGATTTGCTGGTTCTCCGAACCACTCAACATTTCTGTTACCAGTTCTCCAGAACCGGTCAGAAGCAGCTGAATACTATCTCTGGTGTTCTCTGAGCTTTCTTGCACACACTGCATTACCCAAACTAGGAAACCTCATCAGTTGAACTCCACTGCAAGAAATCAACCAACCTCAGAGAGCACCAAGGACCTCTCATTTCAACCCTGAGCTACAAATATTCTCCTTTACAGGTAGTCCTCAACTTATGACAACAATTCAGCTCAACATTTCTGCTGTTAAGTGAGACATTTGTTCAGTGAGTTTTGCCCCTTTTACAACTTTACTTGCCACAGCTGTTAAGTGAATCACTGCAGCTGATAAGTTAATAATCTGGTTGTTAAGGGAATCTAGCTTCCCCGGTGACCTCTGCTTGTCAGAAGGTTGCAAAAGAGGATCACATGATCTTGGGATACAGCAATGGTCATAAGTATGAGTCAGTTGCCAATCATCTGAATTTTGATCCCCTGATCATGGGGATGCTGCAAAGGTCGTAACTGTGAAAAACTGTCATAAATCACATTTTTCAGTGCTTTTGTAACTTCCAAAGGTCACTAAATGAACTGTTGTAAGTCAAGGACTATCTCTATATGTCTCAGCTAGCATGCTAGGAGCTCTGGGAGATGCAATCTCAATATAGGTTGAAGAAGATGGTGTAAGCCCATGATGCCGAACCTATGGCACGTATGCCACAGGTGGCACGCAGAGCCATTTGTGCGGGCACATGAGCCCCAGCCAAACTTACCTGTGCTGCGCATGCGCACTTCTCCCAGCTGATTTTCGGCCCATTTGAGGCCTTCTCCGCCCTCCTGGAGGCTTGGGGGAAGCCTCTGCAGCCTTGGGAGGCCAAAAAATGGGTCTTCCGGAAATACCAGGAATGCCCGAACGGGCCCAGAGGCTTTCTCCAAGCCTCCGGGAGGATGAAAACAGCCTCTCCTGGGGTCCAGAGGCCCTCCGGAGGCTGAAAACAGGCACTTCCGGTATTTCCAGAAGGCCTGTTTTTCGGCCTCCTGAGCCTGCAGAGGCTTCCCTCAAGCCTTCAAGAGGACAAAAACAGCCTCACCTGGGCTGAAAATCAGCTGGGAGGCACGCGCATGCGCAGTGCAGATAAGCAGCAGAGGTGTTACAAGTGCATGCGCAGGGAGGCAGGGCACATTGCATCGTGGGTGCTGGTGCGCACACACTTTTGGCACTGGTTTAAGCTATTTGGAGGTGATAGCCTTATTCTGCTGCCCCAAACTGTCTTTCTTTTCCAGAAGGTCTAAGGGATGTTCTGAATTTTGTTTCTATTTCATCTTAAAAAAAAAAAAAAAAGCAATATTACAGACAGTCCTCAACTTAAAACAGTTCATTTAGTGACCAGATTCACTTAACAGCCATGTTACTAACTTAAAAACTTCAGTGATTCACTTAATAACAGTGGCAAGGAAGGTCATAAAATTGGGCAAAACTCACTGTCTCATTTAGCAACAGAAACGTTGGGCTCGATTGCGATCAAGGATTACTTGCATTTAAATCCAAAACAACAGAACATACATTTACACAAAAGTACACACATCACATTGTAATCCCTAACTCACCTATGCTATTTTTTCTTTGTTGTGATTGCAGAAAATGAGATTCGATATTGTAATGTTTTTTTATTTATCAATTGCTTACAAGATAATAGGTATAAATAAAAACATAGTTATGAATACATGGATACATATAAGAAAAATAAAAAAATATAAAAGAAACAATAGGACAATAATAATATTTTTATTAATAATTAACAATAATAAATAAATGGATAACAAAGAGAAACCAAACTATGGCACAATGGCAACATGGGCTGTTTATTTATTATGAATTTTATTAAATTTATTTGTGTATCCTCATAACAGAAGTCCACCCAAATTCAGACAGGAATGGCTCCCTCGTATATAGACTATGCAACATAACCTAAGACTTTTAGATTATCTTTTGTGAAGAGAAAAATCGCTCCACCCAAAAATTGAAATGAGTTAATGAGATATAAGTAAAAATTATATAAGTCTGAAGCACTGTATAAAATATATGAAAATATTTAATTGGCATTTAGAGGTCAGGGAATCAAAAAAGAAAAGAAAATAAGGGGAGGGGAAATAAAAGAGAGGCCATACCATGAATGCTTTTCCCCTCAAATTTCCTTTTTATTTTTAGTGTGGGATTAATTGGGGTAGATTGTAGGAGTGGCAGTGAAATATAATTTTATCATATTTTATTTATCTATATAATAAATTATTGTATTTTATTGCAATTGCATTTTAAATTCTACTTTGTCCAATTCCATTTTAAATTATTTTTATCAGATTTTAGTAACAATGTGTGTGTGAATCTCTGCACTTTGATGTGGCCCAAGCGCTAATCAATTTAAAAAAAAATTAAAAAAATGATTTTTAGTGGGGAGGTATTTATAATATTTTCTCTTTCTGTTGGAAGGTATTTCATAGAATTGTTGGGGGAGAACAGCAGCATTATATTGGAACTGTATTGCGTTTTCCTATCACTGTTCAAAAATATTATGGGCATTGAAGCAGCTTCAATGAAAAGTGCTGGGGAACCTCTCTCATCTTAAAATCCTGACCTTCAATCAGAATAGAGCTGGAAGGGACCTTGGAGGTCATCTAGTCCACAGTCATCAACCTTTTGGACCTGAGGGACTACCAAACTCATATTTTAAATCCCAAGAACCAGAGACCCTGAGAAAATCCACCCAAAAAGTCTTCCCCACCCCATTTTCCTACTGATCGAACGTTCTTTATTTGGGATCACAGGATACTGTCTCCAGCTCCGTTCTCAGGGGGAGAGAAAAAGAGAGAGACTTTTGGCTGCACACAAGGAAAGCAGCAGAAGCAGCAGAAGTCTTTCTTTCTCTCCCCAAAATTCCACCAGAAATGAGTCTTTGTGAGGCTTGTTGTACCAGCACAGCCTCTTGGAGCAGGAGGCCTTGCAGGGTCCCAAAGACTCATTTCTGGCAGAGTTTGGGGGAGAGAAAGAAAGACTTTTGCTGCTTTCCTTGCATGCAGCCAAAAACAGAAGAAAGAAGCGGAAAGAAGCAGCCCTGTGGCCAGGGGAGGCACGTGGGGTGCATGGGGCAAGTTTCTCCCCTCCGCCCTTTCCCCTTTCCCCTCACTACCTCATGTTGTTTGCAATGCAAGCAACGCAAGCCTTGGGTTCCCGCGGGCCATGTGGGCGGCCTAGTCTTGTGTTCCCATGCAGCCTGGATTAATTGCTTTGGGGGTAACATTTCTCTGAGCACTACAAAAATTTTCTCGTGGACCACCAGTGATCCCTGGCCTACTGGTTGGTGACTACTGTTCCAGTCCAACCCCCTGCTTAGGCAGGAAATTCTATACCATTTCAGACAAGTGGCTCTCCAGTCTCTTCTGAAAAACTTCCAGTGTTGGAGCATTCACAAGTTCTGGAGGCAACTCATTTCCACTGATTAATTGTTCTGTCAAGAAATTTCTCCTTAGTTCTAGGTTGCTTCTCTCCTTGTTTGGTTTTCATCCATCACTACCTGTCCTGCCTTCAGGTGATTTGGAGAAAAGGCTGACCTCCCCCCCTTCTTCTTTGTGGCAGCCCCTCGGACACTGCTATTAGGTCACCTTTCATCCTTCTCTTCATTAGGCTAACGTAAAGATAAAGGTTCCCCTCACACATAATGTGCTAGTTGTTTCTGGCTCTAAGGGGTGGTACTCATCTCTGTTACAAAGCCAAAGAGCCAGCGCTGTCCGAAGACGTCTCCATGGTCATATGGCCAGCATGACTAAATGCCTTTAAAGGCACATGGAACACTGTTACCTTCCCACCAAAGGGGTCCCTATTTTTCTACTTGCATTTTTTAATGTGCTTTTGAACTACTAAGTTGGCAGAAGCTGGGACAAGGAACGGGGGCTCACTCCATTACACGGCGCTAGGGTTTTGAACCGCCCAACTGCCAACCTTTCTGATCGACAAGCTCAGAGTCTTAGCCACTGAGCCACCACGTCCCTATTTCATTAGACTAGACATACCCGGTTCCTGCAACCATTCTTCATCTGTTTTAGCCTCCAGTCCCCTCATCATCTTTGTTGCTTTTCTCTGTACTCTCTCTAGAATCTCGACATCTTTTTTAATATTGTGGATATTATATTTAATGTCCAGCTGGCAGAAGTAACAGTGAATATAATTTCTGTTTCTCAGTAGCTTTTGATAGACTGAGGAATGTAAACAGAGGCAGTGTAGAAGGAACCCACGTAGTATGGAGTGAAGCAGCCTAGGAAGAAATATTGACACATTCTGGGTGAAGAAAGAACCATTCCTCCAGCATTAACATGTCGTGATCAACCAAGTGATTGTCATTCTACACAGAGCTTGGGTTCTAAGGCCACATTTCTCTTTATCTAACCAGGGCACAAACATGCTTTGGCATGTTATCCTCTTTTTGCCCTGTTCCCATAACATTGCCTTCGTCTGATCCCTAGCCCATGAAGAGAGACAGGGTTAAATCATCCTGAGCTGTGCTAGGATAATGTTTTCTCTCTTCTTCTAACACTGTTCAAGGGAAACCTAAAGGTGGGTCACATCTGCTAGACTTTGGGACTCTTTATCAGAGAAGGAAAGGCAGAAGCAATTTAGGCAGGAGAAAAATTGGCACAATGGGCAGCAAATTCCATGTTGCTCTAGCTTTCTGCTGGTTTAAGCCCTGTAATTCAGTAATTGAAAAAAATTAAGACTAAGTATCTATAGAGATTCTCAATCATTCAGAACAAAGATGTTTTTGTTTTGTTTTTTTTGTTTTCAAAAGGCAACTGGATGATCTTGGTTTTTCTTTTTCTTTTTTCTTTTTACAAATATTATTCAGTTTTTCACATTAAAAACAAAAATCTCTTTTTAGTGGACAACATATTTCCAGGTCATCACCTTGACATACAAATATGACAGCAATTATTCATTCATATATTCATGCTTAATTCTATTCTTACCTTTTCCATTCCAAATTTTCAGTAAGGAGAGAAACAAACACATTAATTCTAGCCTCTTTCATAAATCTCAATCAAAACATCTTTTTGTTTCATTTCAATTATTTCAAATATAATCCTTTAATATTTATTTTAAAAATAAAGATAAACAATATGTGTTTGCATAATAATAATAATAAGAAGAAGAAGTTACCAATGTCTCTCCTTGCTTTCAATAGTCCATATTAACTTATTAATTTAGTTGGTTCTTTAGTCTGTCATATTCTCTTTCCATCCCTAAAAAAAAAAAAAAACAAGTATAGGTTTCCCCCCTTTTACTGGTTTGAGTGTGACACCTCAATGATTAAAATATACCTTTATTACCTCATCTTGATTCCCAATAAACCATTATTTTTAAGAAGTTACAACAATAATCATGACATCTTTTCATTTGGATTCCGCAGCATATTTTCCCCCCTTAATTTTTAATAAAAGTTATCAGTATCTATATTACCCTATTTTCTAAATATTTTTAATTGCAGAAATATTCTTATTACCCCTTGTCACCCTGCAGAATCCCCTTTTTAATTCATCAACCATTATTTCAGAAAAAACAATTCCTTTTCAACGTTTTACTATTTCCGTAATTCTTTATTTCATGCGCCTGCTTCTCCTCCCCCTCTTTTCTCATTCCAGTTTATATCCCTCTCTTTCTTAATATCTTCCTTTCCTCTTTTCTGCTGGGTCTTTCTGCCTTTCCTGACTTCACAGGTATTCCCCCTTTTGACTGCCTTCTTAAATCTCAACTTTGTAGCCTTCCTCCTTTCCCCACTTCTTTGTAGCGTTCTTTGTGTTAATTGTCTATTTAAAATGTCTTCTCCTTGAGTCGACTCCTCCTCCTCTGAAGCTCTTTCTTCTTCTTCTTCAATCGCCATTTCCATTTTTTCTAACACAGAGCAAAGTGATTCACCTCTTTCCTGTAATAATTCTCTCATATTTTTAAGTTCCATTTTTAATTCCCAAAGAGATATCATCATTACACACTCTTATATTTTATGAACATTAAAGTCCACAAAAAAACCACTTTTACTTTCCTTCTTTCTTCTTTCAATTTTCTAAAGTTCTCAATTATTCCAGCCCAGAGTCTATACCAAAAACATTAATCAATCCCACAGTCAGTCTCTCCTTGCTTTTTTCTTTATTCTGGTCCTGCTTTCACTTTTTAAGATTCTTACTTTGTTTCAATATTTCTTTAATGTTATATCCACACAAGTTCATTCAGAAACAGGATGCTTTCCCTTTTGTTTGAGCTCAAGCTTTTGTCAAAAGGTGGCACTTTCCATTATACAAAGTCTTCACCTTTTCCCCCTATTTTTTTATTTAGGGTTTTTCGAACCTCAATATTCTAGCACAGTCCAGTCTCCAATTTGTAAACTTTATTATTATTATTATTATTTTTTGACAATCTTAAGCCCCTGTCACACTGCACCAACGGATGCAAAGAGGAAGTAAAACGGACAAAAAAGCTTGCCATCCGTTCGAAAACGCGATGTACTCACTGCCTCTGTTTTGCTTCCTTTCTATCCGTCCAGCATCTGTTTATGGACGTTTCATCCGCTTCAAAAGTTTTAGGCTGCTTAAAACTTTTGTGTGGAAAATGTATCCAGTTCGTCCGTTCTGCATCCACTACGCATCCGCAACGCATCCGCTATGCATCCGTTACGCATCTGCTATATCCACTTGGCGTCCGCTGCACATCCGCGCAACTTGCATCCGCCCGGACGCAGGGAGGAAGTGGAACGGACGCGGAACGGATGCAGAACGGATGCAGAACGGAAACAAAGCGTTTAAAACGGAAAAAACGTTCGCAGAGGGGACCTATCTCGGATATTAAGGATGTCTACAGGATGCCTAGAGGATGCCTAGAGGATGCCTAGAGGATGCCTAGAGGATGCCTAGCAGAAAACCTATACTGCCTATAAAAAGGGGGAGCAACTCATCTGCATCGCAGTTTCAGACCAGCAGGCCAGCGGTGCAGACCTCTGCAGCCTTCATCTGACTCTTGCTCTTCCACAGCATCCAGTCATGTCCACCATGGATTGCGACAAAATCCTTTCGGCAGCCAACATCCTTCTGCAACACTGCGAAACCATCTACAGTCTCTGTGAACAGTACTACGGGAAGAAAAGGAGGCACCCAAAAAAAGTCTGGCTCCAAAGATGGTTCGCCAGAAGAGCACAGTGCGTACTTTACGACAAGCTGATGGTGGAGCTCAGGAGCGAAGATCCTCGGGCGTTCCAGAACTTCATGAGGATGCCTCCAACCATGTTTGACAAAGTTGTGCCGCGCCTGACACCCAGGTTGACCAAGACAAACACCAACTTCCCGCCCAGCCTGGAACCTGGGCTCAAGGTGGCACTCACTCTGCGCCACCTGGCCTCAGGGACCACCTACAGGAGCATGCAGTAGGGCTGGAGGGTGCCACCCAGCACCATCAGCTTTGTGGTCAGAGAAGTGGTGCAAGCCATCATCGAAGAATACAAAGAGGAGCTCCTCCAGTGCCCCTCCACTGAAGAAGGCTGGAAGAAAGTTGCAGAGCAGTGGTATCAGAAGTGGAACTTCCCCCACACTGTTGGAGCCATCGATGGCAAGCATGTGGCCTGCAAAGCTCCAGCCAAGTCGGGGTCCACTTATCAGAACTACAAGGATTTCTTCAGCATCATCCTCTTCGCCATGGTCGATGCTGACTACAAGTTCATGTACATCGATGTTTCAGGCAACGGCTCATCTTCAGATGCCCAGGTATACAATGCCAGTCACCTCAAGGAAGGGCTGGAAGGCAACCTCATGGTGGGCTTCCCAGATCCAGACCCGCTGCCCAACGACACGCAAGATGTGCCCTACTTCATCGTGGGGGATGACGCCTTCTCCCTCACAACCTACCTCATGAAGCCCTACACCTCCAGATGCCTCACCCGTGAAGAGAGGATCTTCAACTACAGGCTGTCCAGGGCAAGGCGGGTGGTGGAGAATGCCTTTGGCATCCTGGCCAACAGGTTCCAGGTACTTCTCACCAACATACAGCATCGCCCAGAGACCACGAGGAGGATCGTGGAAGCTTGTTGCATCCTGCACAATCTCATGCGCACCCGCTACCCAGTCTTGCAGAACAGGCTCGTGGACCTCCAGCAAGGCAATGGGGACATGGAGCCTGGGGAATGGAGACAAGGGCGAAACCTGATAGACACTGAGGATGTGCAAGGGCCCAACAGAGCCTCACGTGAGGCGAAGAAGCAGCGCAACCTCCTGAAACACTGGTGCAACTCCCCAGCTGGAGTGGTGGAGTGGCAAGACAGGATGGTAGATGCTTAATGGATGCTTCCTTCAGCCTGTCTCATCACATGGATGAGATTGGGCCATGTATGTTGGGTGGGCCTACAATAAACAGGGCATTTAATAAAGAGTTGTGTTTATGTTGACATGTGTGGATGATTGATTACATTGTAATTGATAATGAAGGGCCATAGGGGTGGCACCTGGGAGGGTGGACCATACAGTCCCACTATGCTTGCACTGGAGGTTTATCTATCCCACAGCTATTACCCATCCCATAGGTATCCCTGCCCATCCCACAGGTATCCCTTCCCATCCCATAGCTATCTTAACCCATCCCACAGGTATCCCTTCCCATCCCACAACTATCTTAACCCATCCAACAGGTATCCTTTCCCATCCTACAGCTATCTTAACCCATCCCACAGGTATCCCTTCCCATCCCACAGGTATCCCTTCCCATCCCACAGCTATCTTAACCCATCCCACAGGTATCCCTGCCCATCCCACTGCTATCCTAACCCATCCCACAAGCATGCAAAGGCTAAACCATTTCTAAAAGTTTCCACCCAGACTTTATAGAAAAAAATTAATGAAGCAAGTGTGTGAAACAAAGATAAACTTTATTAATAACAAGCTGTAAAATAAACATGACCCAAGTCAAGTGTCCAAATAAAGTCCACAAATATCCAGGCAGCCAGTCTCTGGCACTCCTCTTGGTCACTCGGAGGTGTGTGCCCAGGCTAAGATGTTAGGGAGCAGGTGCTGTGGAGGTGGGTGCTGCTGCAGTGCTGGTCTGAGGTGTTATTGGAGTGCCTAGCCCCGAGAGGACAACAGGGGACGGTGTGTTGAGGAAGGTGTCGGACAGCTTGCTCAGCCCCATGATGCTGAGAGGTCCTTCCTCCATGCCATGGGGTGTCAGCCCCAGTACTGAGGACAGATGTACTGAGGCTGGGCTTGGCTGTGGGATGGAGGAAGGAGCAGTGTAGTGGGGCTGCCTGCTCTGCAGCGGGGTGAGGACTGTCGAGGTTGGCATCGGTGGCATCATTGGAACCGGTGGCAGCGGTGTCGCCTGATGACTCTGTGCCTGCATCTGTAAGGGCTGCTGTCTGTGCTGCTGGACCTCCGGGTAGCTGTAGTCCTGGTAGGTGAGGGGGTGTGGGAAGCCTTGGTATGGGAGGGACATCACCTGGGGTGGAGGAGCAGACCTGGACTGGGTGGGAGCAGTTGCCTCTGGGTCTGGAGGGTTGTTAAGCAGCGTGGTGATCCTCTCCTTCACCACCTGGTACTGGGGATCCGCCATCTCCTTGAGGGTCTGGTTCACATAATTGAGGAAGAGCTTGCGGTTGGAGGAGGAGGATTCGATGGGGACCAGCTGAGAGAGGAGACCTATGCTGGTGCGGATGGTGTCCCTGATCTCCACCAGGACCTTGTGGCTCTGCCCCTCCTGCGGTCCGGCTCTCTGCCTTACTGTGGTGGCGGAGGTGTGTGTGGATGCAGCTTCGGCAGCGGTGGACTCGATGTCTCCTTTCTCCCACCGCACCAGGGAGTCCTCATCGCTCTCCACCATGCTTTCAACACCTGCCCGGGGGTTCTCCGCCGTGGCACGCTCCACAGATACCTGCATGGAGACAGGGACTGACTCTCGGCCACCAGAGGACTGGCTCCCAGCAGGCTGCCGGAGAGAGAGGGTAGAGATTTGGGCTCCTGGTGCTCCTTGGTGGCGGACCTCACCTTCCAGGAAGCTGCACTTGGCCATGATGTAGTTCTCTCTGTCCATCAGCTTAACCCTGGCATGGCCAGATTTTTTGCGATGCAGCTTCCCATACCAGGTGTGCATGTGCTTCCACCAGCCGAGGAGCACCTCCGAAGTGTAGCCCAGACTCTCCGCCCTCTCTCTCCAAGCAGCCTGCTTCCACTTGGTGTCCCTGTACAGCCGGTGTCCCTTCTGCCACAGATAGTCGTTCTCTCTCAGCCACTCCAGCACCTCATCCTCGTGCGCTTCCTCGATGTAATACTGCCTCCTCTCCTGTTGTTGCATACGCCTCTTCCTCCCTTTGGCAGGACCAGATGGGCCCTCATCAGAGGGGCTTCCAGGTTGTAGGGGATGCTCCTCCACACCAACAGCAGCATCAGCATCAGCATCAGCATCATCACCAGCAGGATCATCATCAGCATCATCAGCATAATCACCAGCAGGATCATAAGCAGCAGCAGCAGCAGCAGCAGCAGCAGGATCATCAGCAGCAGCAAGACCAGGATGAGCAGCAGCAGAGTAAGCACCAGCAGCAGGGTCAGCAAGACCAGGAGCATGAGCAGAACGAGCAGGACCAGCAGGACCAGGAGCAGCTTCTGCAGAGTATGCAGCAGAAGCACCACTGCCAGGAGCAGCTACAGCAGAAGCTCCAGCAACAGAAGAGTGAGCCCAAGCAGCAGAAGCCCCAGCAGAAGCAGAGTCAGGGACATGGGGCGGGAGGGTGGCCCTGTCCCTCTTGCCAGGGATGGCGGCAGGTTGCTGAGACTTTCGCTTCTTCCCCATGGTTGTGGGGTTGCTGGCTGGCAGGAAGGCTGGCAGGCACCAAGGCTGGCAGGAAGCCTGTTAGGAAGCCTGGCAGGAAGGCTGGCAGGAAGGCAGGCACCAAGGCTGGCAGACAGACTGGCTGGCAGGGAGGCTGGAAGGCAGGCTGGCAGCAAGGCTGGAAGGGAGGCTGCCCAGGAGGCTGGGAGGCAGGCTGGGAGGCAGGCTGGCAGCAAGGCTTGCAGGCAGACATGCAGGCAAGAACTCTGAGGTATCCAGCAGCAGGTCTTTCCTCAGAATGGCGACCTGCTTGGGAGCTGCTTCCCTTTATATCCGGGGGGGCTTGCACAATGCATCCCCCCCGCATGCGCAATTAATGCCAGGCATCCGCTAGGCTTCCGCTGTGCATCCGCTTCATCCGCTATGCTTCCGTTCCGCATCCGCTTTGTATCCACCCTGCGTCCTCCCCGCGTCCGTGTTGTCCGCTCCAATTATGCAAATTTTCGCCCCCTTTGAGCGCGGATACAACGGATGTAACATTTTTCTCTTCCGTTGTATCCTTTTTGTATCCGTTGGGCAGTGTGACACGGCCTTTAAGTCCAGTTTTATTTTATGCCTGTTTATTCCCAAAATATTTTAGTCCAATTTATTAAATCTTTAGTTCCGACTTCTTCCTTTCCTGGTTCAAAGCCCCGCTTAGCTGTCAGAAGTATTTTCTTATTTTTTTTCCTGTCCCTTTGTAATTTCGCCACTCACTTTTCTTTTCTTAAAAATTCCATGTTGCCGTAATCCTGGGGTACTTTTGTTTAGTTGTATTGCCCAGTTGTCCCGGTTCAGATGTTATCCACCTCTATCTTCCCTCCTGCACAACTCTTAATCCAGCTGAGTCCTCCTCTTCGGGGTGGCCATTTTAAACCACCGCTGCAGTCGTCTTCGGTGAGGGGGAAAGACCAAGCCCAGGGGGGGAGATGCGGCTCCCCTCAACCTGGCTTGCGGCTTCCCCTTACTCTTCCACCCCTCCAAAGCAGCATCAGCTCCTAATCGAAATGATCGGGGCTCTCCAATGAAAGAGCATGGACCAGAGCCTCAGAGAGTCGCGATCTACGGTCCATCAACATCCGCCTTCTTCCGTTCTTGGTTTTTCTTTGAAGATATTTCACTCCTCAAAGTTCTGAAGAAGCTTCTTTGATGAGAAGCGAAATGTCTTCAAGGAAAATCAAGTATGTCCAGTTGCCTTTTGAAAAAGCACCTTGAGCTGGAAGAAATCATTGGTTTAAAAATAGAATTTAAGCCTGAAATGTTTTTATTAGGATAATCAGAGGTGAATATAAGAAAGACATTGAATATGTAATAATACATATCCTGACAGCAGCTAGAATAATGAATGCCTCAAATTGGAAATTAGACAGTAGTTCCACAGATAATATGATTATAAAGAAAAATATGGAATGTGCAGAAATGAATAAACTTACAGTGGAATTGCAAGAGAAGGAAGAAAAAGAATATTATACGGTCTGGAAAAAATGGTATGTTTGGCTAGATAACAGGAATAAAAGATAATGCAAAATGTAAATGTAAATTCTGTGTGTGTGTGTAAATGAAAACAGAAAATTTGATGCCAAAATTTATTGCAAAAAATTGGGGGTTCTTCTTAGACTATGTAAATCAGCAGAGAAATGAACCATCTCCAACAAGATACAGTTCAGTGGTGAATAAACTAAGGTCTTGAACTTAGGCAGGAAAACCAGATGGCCAGGTACAGGTTGTTAGGCAGTACCTGGCTAAACAGGAGTAACTGTGATAGGGATCTAGATGTTTAGTGGACAACCACTAAGTATGAGCCAGCAGTCTGCTGTAGCTGCCATAAAGCCAATGAAGGTATGAGTAACCTAGCTTGGCACATGGCCAATTGGCCATGTGTTGTGATGGACCTAAAGTAAAGTAAAGTAGGTCATCACATGATTGAATGTGATTTTATAAACTTCTTGTAGTTATTATTAATGCCACAGTTGTTAAATGAACCCATTGTTCACTGTGGGGCATTTTTTGCAAAACAAACAAACAAACAAACCCAGAAGTAAACATTTGTTTTAGGCAAAAGGTTTATAAACAGGAGTGGGATTCTACCAGTTCGCACCTATTTGCTAGAACTAGTTGTTAACATTCTAAGTAGTTCGGAAAACCAGTTGTTAGAAGAAATTCTTGGCCTAATCCTGTAAGGAAGGCAGGAAGGAAACATTCTGGTGTTGCTTACAGAAACTGTCTCTCCATTAACCCTGATTACATTCTTGGCAGGACTAGACTTCCTGTCTCTGGAACTTCTCTGGAATTTTTTTTCCTCCCTTACTTGTACTTTGCTTGTATGAAGTGACCATTCAAAGTTATGATGCCACTGAAAAAAGTGACTTATGACCATTTTTCACACTTACAACTGTTGCAGCATCCCCACAGTCATGAGAGGCCAGGCGAGGAGATGCATGCCTTGATGTGAGTGATGTTAAGTTGGCCATGCCCAGCCAATAACATGACCACCAAGCCATGCCCGCCACCTAAGCCATGCCCACAGAACCGGTTGTTAAAAAAAATTGAATCCCACCCTTGGTTATAAATCATGATCACATGACTGTGAGGTGCTCACGTAGCCATAAAGACAGGCTGTGGTTGAGCTCCCAAAATGGGGTCTCGTGATCTCAGAAGAGAGGCAGAACTTCAGAACCAAAGTATCTTTTTTTGGGAGTGGGGGTATCATTGTAACTGAATGATCACAGTGGAGTACCTATGCTGCATCTTTATCTGCCTCTGTGCAAAATCAGCCAAGTAAAAGGAAACTTCCCTATGTTACATCTCAATTTTTCCAATCAATAAGGTTTGCTTACCGTGGTGGCACAGTGGTTAGAGTGCCACCACTGTAGGTTACTTCTGCTACTGCCAGCTGCCTGCAATTTGGCAGTTTGTGTTCTGACCAAGGTTTCCTGATACAGAGTTTAAACCAACCAGAATGAACAAAGTTGCTTCCTGCAAAGGCTCTTGTCCCTTTGCTCCTCCTTTATGTCTTACCGGAGGGGCCAATCATCTCCAAGCCTTATTCCTGAGTCACCCCTTTTGTCTTAACTGTTCTTGCCTTCTGGCAGCTATGTGCAAGCACACACTGGGAACAGGCTCCCCCTGTTCCTCTGCCTCACTGATGTCAGATTCTGGAGGCTCCCAAGTCAGCATATAACTCCCAGATGGCCCTGGCCCCATCTCTGTGTCAGATGGAGATCCCTCTTCCGAGCCCTCCCCAAACTCCAGGACCAGACCCTGTTCCTCCCCACTGTCCGACTCTGCTGCCAGCTCCGCAGGCCACTGGCAGAACACAACAGTTCGATCCTTACCATGCTCAAGACTGATTCAGCCTTACGTCCTTCTGAGGTGGGTAAAATGAGGAGGCAGATTGTTGGGGGCAACAGGTTGACTCTGTACACCGCTTAGAGATGGCTGTAAAAGCACTATAAAGTGGGCATATAAGTCTAAGCGCTATTGCTATTGCTATTGCCTTTCCTTCCTTCCTTCCTTCCTTCCTTCCTTCCTTCCTTCCTTCCTTCCTTCCTTCCTTCCATCCATCCATCCATCCATCCATCTATGGTGCACAGTGGTTAGAAGACAATGTTGCAGGCTAACTCTGCCCACTGCCAGGTGTTCAATCCTGACCAGCTCAAGGTTGACTCAGATTGTTGGGAGAAGAGGCTGACTCTGTAAACTGCTCAGAGAGGGCTGGAAAGCACTGCAAAGCGGTATATAAGTCCAAGTACTATTGCTATTACCAGATGGAAAATTGGGAAGCTGCCATCAAAAGAGCACTACGTTGGAGAAATTATAGATGTTGGGCAGTTAGGTAGTTTTCAATGCAAATGTAAAAACTTCATCAAAGAACCAACCTAGAACTAAGGAGAAATTTCCTAACAGTGAGAAGCATTAACCAGTGGAACAACCTGCCTCCAGAACTTGTGAATGCTCCAACACTGAAAGATTTTAAAAAGAGATTGAATAACCATTTGTCTGAAGTAGTGTAGTTTCCTGCCTAGGCAGGGGATTGGACTAGAAGACCTCCAAGGTCCCTTCCAACTGTTATTCTGCTATTCTGCTTGTTAAGAGTATGAGAGGAAACAAAAAGATATTTCAAAATGTGTTTTGCACACACTGAGGCAAACAACAACAAAACATTTTTAAAAGTCTGTGGTAGGGAAATTAACACATCAGACAGAGTATGAAAGCTAAGCGATCTGCTTTTTTTTTAAAAAAAAAAAAAAGGGTAATTTTTATTTTTATTTGCACTGTTTCACAAATTAGAAGAAGGTGTTTAGAAGGATACTGTTTCTTCTAAGACATCTCTAACACGTCATTACAGATCAAAAGCAAAGCTCTATAAAAAACCTGTGGATTTTTTTTTTTTTTTTGAAAAAAAGAAAGAAAACAGGCTGGAATATTGCCATGTTCATTCAGTCAATAAAGAGGATACTGTATTTTTGTGTGTGTGTGTGATGGATACATCCCGAAATGCAACTCATCTGAAGGTTTGAAAAACACTGGGTTGCTTTGAAACGCCGCCAGGAATTTGAAGAGCGTCTAAGGAGAAACGGTGCAAGAAGCAGAACTCACATTTCTGTGCTGTCTAGGATTTTGCACAAAAGAAATCTTTAACAAAAACATCCTATCAGAGTCATCATTCTGGTTGGTGGCTTTCCCAGCCTCTCATGTTGCTATGGTTAAACATTGGCGCAGCTAAAGGAGTGGCAGCCAGACAACATGGCTACAGTTTTACCCCAGCTGAGAAAAGCAGAGCAGAAAATTTTAAAGAGAGAAATTGCAACCAAAGGAAACGCAGCAGCCCTGCCCTCAGAGATTCGTAGCTTAAACAGGGGTTTTGAGGAAGAAGGAAAAATGGAGATGTTTGGGAGTCCCCCAAGGCTTGCAAATATTTTTAAATGCTCTAACGTATGCACGGAGTAAGATTAAAGAATTAAAGAGTAACAGTAGAACAGAGTAACAGTAGAGTAGAGTAGAGTAGAGTAGAGTAGAATAGAATAGAATAGAATAGAATAGAATAGAATAGAATAGAATAGAATAGAATAGCAGAGTTGGAAGGGACATTGGAGATCATCTAGTCCAATCTCCTGCTCAGGCAAAGAACCCTATATCCTTTCAGACAAATGTTTTGTCCAATCTCTTATTAAAAACTTTCAGTGATGGAGCACCCACAATTTCTGAAGGCAAGTCATTCCACTGATGAATTGTCCTCATTGACAGGAAAATTCTCCTTAGTTCTCAGTTGGATCTCACTCTAATGAGCTTCCACCCACTGCTTCTTGTCCTGTCAAATAATGAGCATTTTCTTGATGGTCTTCATACAACATGCTTCTTCCAATTGCTGAATCAATCCATTGCATAGATTCATACATTAGGCTAAATCATAAACTAAATCTGTTAGGACTGGATAAAATGATAAACTACAAATATTAATCTAAGAGAGTCACCAGCAAATTTAGCATGTTTCTAATGCTTCGTCAACCTCTCTGGAGAAATATCAAACTGGTTGTGTGAACATAGCCATGAAAATGGCATGTTCTGTGCAACTGAAGATGGCTAATACTTGTAGAGATTATATGAAGCAGACCCCTTGCAGAAACGAAGCAGATTCTGGTTTCTCTCCAGATGTTGCTGAATTACAACTCCCAGCATTCTTATCCTAAGAAGACCACCTGAAGAAACTAGAAATGTTTAGCTTTTGGAAGCAAAGTTCAAGGGAAGAATAAGGTATCCTTTTTCAAATTCTTGGAAAGAAGTTGCCCAAAAGAAAATCAAGATTTCTCTTCTGTTGGCTAGAAAGCAAGAAACAGATTGGTTTGCCAGAAGTATCGGGCCCCTTAATTGCAAAGTATATTCAAGAAAGCAACATTTCACACAACCTTTTAACATCACTTTTAATGCCCACAACTGGGGATTGTCTCAGGAAGAAAGAATGGAAGATGGAAATATGGATGGAGAGCCATCTCCAAAACTGAAAAATCTTAAGTGGTTTTGAACCGAAGGAACACAGTTACTTTTGTCATTTTTTTTCCTCTCTCTTATCTATTCATCACCTCCTCTTTCTTTTTCTGAATAAAGACTTTGCAGCAGGAGGACTGAACTGCAATGAAGAGGTTGGGCTTTTAGGCACTTTTGTCATTTTGCTTTATTTCTCAGATGTGTGCACATTCCCCTCCCCCCCTCCTCCTCCCCCAAAAACCTCCACTCTTTCCATTGGCAGAAATTCTGGCAGCCTCTGTGAATGTGGTTCATTAATAAAATATGGTGAATGCCTCCAAGTTGCCACAAGGAGATGAAAGGCAAAAGAAAAGAGACCTAGAAAAGGCTGTGCCATTAATGCAGGATGAAGAATGGGGAAGCTGTGGGGTTAGTGATTCAACCATTGTGGGCACAAAGAGAAGCGAGAACATATAGCCAAAACATGGGAATCTAGCAACAGACCCTTTCAAAAGGGCTACTAAGAAGGTGGGACCAGAAATAAACTGTGTTTTCTCTCGGGTTTGAATTCATCAGCATTCCTAAAATGAGCGGTTATCTAGGTCAGTTGATGGATTGGGTTGACTGATAAATGTCAGCATCATTCCAGCCTAAATTCTCATATCATTAAAAAAATCAAAGCAGTTCTAGATTGCATCAAGTTCACGAGAAGTAATAATACCAGTTTATACTGCATTGGTGGGTTCTCATCTGGAATATTGCATTCAATTCTGGTCATCACGAAACAAAAAAGATGCCACGGTGAAATGGCATTGAATTATCCCGGGGTGGAGTTTTCTATGACAAGTTATCCCACAGCAAATTGGCCCTGGCAAGTTGGCCATGGTAAATTATTCTAGACCAGGGGTGTCAAGCTTGTGTCCTCACGACAGCATCACGAAACATATTGTGACTTTTTTCTCCTTTGCTAAACAGGGTGTCGGCATGGCCAGTGCATGATGCATCTGGCCTGCAGGCTGCAAGTTTGACAGCTCTGTTCTAGATCCATTGTGTTACCTCTATACATATCTAATTTCCTTTAGCTGGTCATTGCATGATTTAGCTTCAGGCCCTTTATCACATTTGTCGCTCACCTCTACACTCCTTTTATGGTCTCAGCATCTTGTTTTGTATTGTGGTGACCAGAATTGGATGCAGTATTTCAAAGGGTCTAGGATAAGGGTCTTCAAACTTAACATCTTTAAGACTTATGGACTTCAATTCCCAGAATTACTGAACTAACCTGACTGGAGGAGGAGGAATTCTGGGAGTTGAAGCCCACAAGTCTTAAAGCTGTCAAGTTTGAAGACCCCTGGCCTAGAGAAACAGCCACATCTTCCCAACCTAATGAAAAGCCAATAGAGACAGGATCATCTCAGTCTATAGATCAAGGGTCTTCAAACTTGGCATTTGAAGACTTGTGAACTTCAATTCCCAGAATTCCTGAAGTAAGCTGACTGGAGGAGGAGAAATTCTGGGTTTTGAAGTCCACAAGTCTTCAAGCTGTCAAGTTTGAAGACCCCTAGGCTGGGACAATTCACCATAGCCATCTTACCAAGGCCACCTCGCCATGGGACAACTTGCTGTGGGACAACTGGGAAAATTCCACAAGGGACAACTCAATGTGATAAATGTTATCTGTCACTGTTTCTTTGACATTATTTCCATTCACAAAAACAGTAGTAAATAACATTTATTTTGTTGAGTTCCCCCCCCCCCCCCCCCCCCGGAATTTTCATGGTGAGTTGTTCTGTGGCAAGTTGGCTACATAGAAATGACCATGTCAGATTGGCCATGGGGAGATGGCCATGGGTGAATTGTCAATTGACCATGGTGAATTGTCCCATTACCTAATAATGATAGAAGTCTTCCAGTACTTGAGGTGCTGTCACAGAAAGCAAGGAGTTGACTTGTTCTCCAAAGCAGGGGTCTCTAACCTTGGCAACTTTAAGACTTGTGCACTTCAGCTCCAAGAATTCCTTGCTTTGCTTTGCTTTGCTTTGCTTTGCTTTGCTTTGCTTTGCTTTGCTTTGCTTTGCTTTGCTTTGCTTTGCTTTGCTTTGCTTTGCTTTGCTTTGCTTTGCTTTGCTTTGCTTTGCTTTGCTTTGCT
>BLBF01000045.1:19224753-19243152 GCA_015471245.1 Laticauda colubrina | reverse complement strand
ATAGAATAGAATAGAATAGAATAGAATAGAATAGAATAGAATAGAATTCTTTTATTGGCCAAGTGTGATTGGATACACAGGGAATTTGTCTTGGTGCAAACGGTCTCAGTGCACAGAAAAGAAAAGATAATATTCGTCCAGAGTCAAGAATCAAAAGGTACAACTTTTAATAATAGACATCGGGTACAATAAGCAATCAAATCATACTATGAAACAGTCAATATAAATCATAAGGATACAAGCAACAAAGTTATAGTCATACAGTCACAAGTGGGAGGGGATGGATGAAAGGAAGGATGGGAGGATTAATAGTAATAGTAAAGCAGACTTAGTAAATAGTTTGACAATGTTGAGGGAATTATTTGTTTAGCAGAGTGATGGCATTTGGGGAAAAACTCCCCTTGTGTCTAGTTGTTCTGGTGTGCATTGCTCTATAGTGTTGTTTTGAGGGAAGGAGTTGGAACAGTTTATGTCTGGGATGCGAGGGGTCTGCAGATATTTTCACAGCCCTTTTTTTGACTCATGCAGGATACGGGTCCTCCAAGGAAGGCAGATTGGTAGCAACTGTTTTTTCTGCAGTTCTAATTATTGCTCTTCTCTGCATTCTTTCTAGAGTTTCAACATCTTTTTTGTATCATGGTGTCCAGAACTGGACCCAGTATTCCAAGTGTGGCCTTACCAGTGCTATATAAAGTGGTACTATCACTTCTCACGATCCTGAAATGATCCCTCTATTAATGCAACCTAGGATGCCACTGGCTTTTTTGACAGCTTCATTGAAATTTCTCCTTAGTTCCAGATTGGCTGTCTCTTTGACAAGCTTCCACCCTTTGCTACTTGCCCTTCAGGTGCTTTGGAGAATAGATGGGCCTCCTCTTCTCTGCGACAGACCCTCAAGTCCTGGAAGACTACTGTTATATCAATCAATCAATCAATTTTATTTAGTCATAGTCTAGAAAATAATGTTGTTGTTGAAGGCAGATCTTGTGCATCAGCCTTCTTGGAAGCTGCCTTATACTGCTGGCTCATGTTCAACTTGTCAATGATCACACAAAGTCTTCCTCAAATGTATACATGATCACTGCAGCCAAGACCCTTCTATGCTGAAAATTGGAAAGGTTCGACAGCACCCCTGATGGAAGAAGAGCTGGAAAAGATGCTGGAACTTGGAGAGATGGCTAAATTATCCTCTTTGATTGGGGAAGAAACAATATTGAGATCCATGGTTTCCAGGAAAGTCCTTGTAGACATTTTTTTAAGGAGAACAATACACTCATGGTTTGTGGTTTTGATTAGAAAAAAAAGATAAAAGAAATAAGTGAGCTCTATCTTTGTAATCATGAATTAAAAGTTACAGTAGTTATATTTGCTGCAGAAGAAATTGGAAGAGTCTTTTTTCTATCTATTTTCAGTCTTTCTGCATTTTTAATATTTTTCTTCCTCCCTCCTTCCTATCTTCCTACTTTTCTTCCTTCTCTCCTCCCTCCCTCCCTCCCTCCCTCCCTTTTCTCCTTATTTCCTTCCTTTCTTCTTTCCTTCCTCCCTGCCTCCCTTCTTTCTTTTTTCTTTCTTTTTCTTTCTTTCTTCCTCCCTCTCTCCCTCCCTCCTTTTTTTGCTTTTTATTAATTTTTCATTTTTGTTTTTTATGAAAAAGAAAAAATATTTTTTTAAATATAGAAATGCTCAGTTTCAACTCCCCTCCCCCAGCCAATACCAATAGGATAATACCCTCATATATTTGTGACTCATCCTCCCTGTCCCCTTTTTCCACTTTCGGTGTGTCTTCTACCCTTTCCTTGTTTCCTGAGAAGTGGGAAGTTACAAAAAAAACTCTATTTCACCAACAGACATGTTGATTACATGTCACCCACAGCAAATCAAAAATTAAGTGCCCACTTGGGTGTTTAAAGGGATCCATCTTTAGAAAAGAACATGGAGTCAGTTTGAAGGCAAAGCCTCAGGGCTCTCTAATTTTTTATCCACCTGTTCCCTATTATTTATTTACTGGGGTGAGTTTTGCAGAAACAGCTGGCAAATCCAGACAAATGGGACTTGAGATAACATCTGTCATTGTTTGGATACTATTTAAATGGATCTTCTACAAAATGACACCCATAAATTTGATTCCATCCCTCCCTGAAAGGCGGGGGGGAGAATAGAACCTAATGGGCCATGTGCACCCAGACACACACACACACACACACACACACACACACACAGATGCACGCAAATATTCCCCAAATTTTTACTTTGAAGTTCTCTACTTGGTGGCAAAAATCACAGTCACATGTCTGTGAGACAAGCAAATGGCTATAAATGTGAACTGTTTGCCAAGTACCCAAAAAGTCCAAAAATGCAGTCATATGATCCCTAGGTAGCTCTGTGTAGTTCTGTCATACCTTTGAATCTCTAGTGTCATTAAGCGAAGGCTACCTGTACAGAAGGCCTTCAGCAGAGTGAACGTCTTACCTCTGGTCAGCCAAACAAAGGTTTGAGGGGATGAGACATCAGCCAAAAGAGAAAAGTGAGATGTAGCTGGTCAGTTCTGGAGGAGGAAACAGGCTTTGCCTAAGGTGAAGACCCTGGACAGCTCCCAGACTTTCTTTAAAGCAGGGGTGTCCAACTTTGGCAATTTTAAGACTAGACTATGTCTAGGACTCGGGATCAGATGAAAGTTGTCTTCCAATAGCCTATCACAAAGAAGGCCAACCTATTTTCCAAAGCCCCCTGAGGGCAAGACAAGAAGTAATGGATGGAAACTTATCAAGGAAAGAGCCAATCTAGAATTAAGAGGAAGTTTCTTGTCAGTGAGAACAATTAATCAATGGAATAATTTGCCTCCAGAAGTTGTGGGTTATCCATCACTAAAGAGTTTGGAGAGCATTTGTCTGGAATAGTATAGGGTATCCTGCTTGGGCAAGGAGTTGGACTAGAAGACCTCCAAGGTTTCTTCCAATGCTTCCAATTCTGTACTCTGGACTTCAACTCTGAGAATCCTCCAGCCAGCCATGCTGACTGGGGAATTCTGGAAGTTGAAGTCCACAAGAGTAAAAGTTGCCAAGGTTGGACACTTCTGCTTCACATGAGTTTTTTTGGTTGTTTCTTCTAACAGAGACTCATACTAAGAAGAGTAAAGGCAGAATAAAGTGGCTAAGGAACTAACAGGATTTTTTTCCAAACTTTGTGTAGACTCAAGAAGTCCAGAAGAGAAAGGTAGACTTTTGAACACATACAGATAGTCATTGACTTACAATCATTATTTTAATGACTCTTTACTAAAGAGTCTCACTCTTATGATCACTACTGCATGGTTATATGATCAAAATTTGGGCATTTGGAAAGGGCCATTTATTTATGATGGTTTCAGCATCCCAGAATAATGCGATCATTATTTGCAACCTGCCCAGCCATTTTTCACAAGCAAAGTCAAGGAATGAAGCAGGATTCACCCAATAGCCATTAGATTCAATTAATTGCGGTGATTTGCTTAGACACCACAACAAAAAGGTCATAAAATTAGGAGCAATCCACTTAACAACCATCTTGCTTAGCAACAGAAATACTGGTCCCAATTGTCCCCAAGGGGAAAAGCAACCTAGAACTAAGGAGAGATTTCCTAACAGTGAGAGCAATCAACCAATGAAACAGCCTTCAGAAATTGTGGGTGCTAGAGATTGGAGACTAGAGACTGGACAACTATTTATCTGAAATGATATATGCTCTCCTGTTCAAGCAGAGGATTGGACTAGAAGACCTCCAAGGCCCCTTAAAACCCTTCCAACATTATTATATGTTCTTGCTGTTGGGTGGGATAATTGGACCTGATTACCTTCAACCTCATTCAGAAAATAATTTTTTTTTGATTGAGGCATTCAAATAGAGTTGGCTTGAACCTACAAATTATTCTCAATTTAATTTGGACCAATTTGCTCTATTTACAAGGAAACACTTCAAAATTGGTCCAAATCAACCAAATGAATTTAGCGAAATCAAATCAGTCCTTGGTTTGAATTGCTGAAGCCATGTGATGCTCTGATGGATTCAGAGCTCCAGGCCTATGGAGGTGGGGAGGGGGTGTTCACAGCCCACCAGAGTTTGGCTTACTCCTTTCCTCACAAATCTGTGAGTGATGTAAGTCTAGGAGACACAATTTGTATGCCTTGTCAAGTGTGTGTTCTGCTCCCCGACCCTTTCTTACTTTATTATCCAAGATGCTGTGAACCACTCCAAGTAATTACCTCCTGAATGATTTAAGGATTCATCTCTCTTAATGGATCCCTCACAGATGAGGGAAAAAATACATTTATATTGGATAGAACAAAAACATGCCAGTCATGATTAAAATTGTATGGTACATCAGTGCGGAAATCTTCATCGTCACTAGGGAGCAATATAAACAAATATTCAGGGTGATGGTAGGGCAGGAAGAAATAATAGTCTCCAGTACTGTGAAGAATGCAAAATGACAGAGTTGGAAGGAACCTGGGAGGTCTTTTAGTCCAAGGGTGTCAAACTTGATGTCAGCGTTCCAGAAAACCTCCACTCCAACCAATAACTCTGTGACAGATATCTTCTCAAAAGTTATTTTTGTTTCGGATAGTAAACTGGTACAACTGGGGAATCCTGAATCTGAAAGCTCTGGGCTTCCTTGCAATAAGTAAAAAACTACGAATCCGTCGCCTGCACCCATCATCACATCACATGCCCCAATCGCCATCTGTCCCAACTTGAGACGTCCCCTCAGCCAGGTACAGAAATAACATGACCCTGACTTAGAAAAAAAAAAATTATTATGTCTAACTACATACACTCTCAAGAAATTCCCCCCTCCCATTTTCCCAGGCTCAAAATGTGGCAGCGTGGGAGCATCTGGTCTCAATATGGCTTCGAAAGCTGACACTCGATTTCATTGAGGGCTGCATCAGGGTTATGTTTGACCTTGGCGGGGTGGCCAGGGTGGGCGTAGCCAGATCAATATCACTCTTGTCAGGGGCGCCTGTGGTGGCCAAAGCAACTGCCATCAAAAACAGGCTCCCCAGCTCCGTTTTAGGCTGCGACAGCCTCCTGCAACCCTCTGCCAGCAAAAATGGAGCTCGGGAGGGCCACATGCAGCCCTGTTTTCACTGGCAGGGGCACCGTGGGCCGGTCCTTCACTGTTTGCAGGGCAGCCCCGTAGGCCAGATCTAAGCACCTTGTGGGCCGCATCTGGCCCCTGGGCCTTGAGTTTGACATCCCTGTTCTAGTCCAACCCCCTGCTCAAGCAGGAGACCCTTTACTAGTGATGGCTAACCTTTTCCATGTTGCATGCCAAAAGTGCACATGTGCATGTGCCTGCGCCCATGATGCAATGTGTGTGTGACCCCCCCCCCCCCCCATGCGCCTGTGACCCCCCCCTCCCCCTGCCCCCTCCAAATGCACATCCGTCTCTGTTAGGATATGTGCAGAGTAATCCTTGTATAAAAAGGATATGCACACAGAAAACAGATTATGAGAACAGTTATGAAGAAATATACAGCCACACAGAGTTGAACAAGTTGTATTAATGTTTACTTGAAGAAATAGCACAGTCCAACGAACAGTCCATGTCATACACATTTTTAACAGTCCAGAAATATCCAGATATAAAGTCTTCTTACATCTAGTTATAAAGTCTTCTTACCGGTCCCATGTCTTTTACAGTAAACAAATATCAAACCATATACAACAGATAACTTTGGATATCAACAGAATATATTATCAAATAAAAAGGGTTAGTCAGTATCAGTATCAGTATCAGTATCAGTATCAGTATCAGTATTGAGATAGATTATCAGTGAAAAAGAGAAAGAGGAGAGTTAAACCATGATCTATAGCTCCCTTTTATGGCAACTTGTAGCATAATGAACCAACCAGACCACAGCATAATACATTACAGTATTATACAATACATTACATATATATTTGTTGTTTATATATTGTCAACCCAACTACGTTATTTACATATACATAACAGTCTCCACCATGTGCGTCTCCCCTGCGCATGTGCAGCAGATACCCAACAATCAACTGACTGGTGGGGGCATGCGCACATGCACAGTGGGGCTCTTCCAGGCAACCTCTCGCGTGCCAGCAGAAATGGCTCTGTGTGCCACTTCCAGCACGCATGTCATGGGTTCGCCATCACAGCCCTATACCCTTCCAGACAAATGGCTATCCAATCTCTTCTTAAAAATCTTGACCTTGACCAATCCAACTTTGACAACTTTATAACCTGTGGACTTCAACCCCCAGAAAAATCAAGAAACCTTTTCACGGGTTCCATTTGGAATTAATTCCTTCTCTACTTCTGCTGCCACCTCCAGTTTAACTTTCTTGCCCTGCAGACACCTTTCCAAAGAAAACACCAGACTAACCACCTCATCCATTTATTTTCTATGAGCTGGGTAGGATCTAGAAGCATTCTTGGAAATAAAGATAGCTCCAGAGTCCCTCACTCAAGATTTTACACCATTCTCTTCCCTCCCTCATGTGAAGCCTACAATTTAAACACCTATAATGTTATTTTTAAAACCTGCACCTGGAATTCAAATTGTCTTCAGAATTGTCTTGTGAATAGCTAACAGCTACAGAGGGACCTTTCTCCTCTAATTGGTCGGTCTTCCTGCACCACCAAAAAATAATATGTACTCATTTTGTGCGCAAGCCACATCTGCTCTCTGCTTGTAGGCCTCTCTGGGATGGGAAGGCAGAACCCAACAAGGCTGGATGTTCTCAAAAATCAAGCAAGATTGTGACCAATCTTGGAGGAAGGAAGGAAGGAAGGAATACAAGGGAAAAAAGGAAGGAGGGAAGGAGAGGAGGGAGGGAAGAAAGGAAAGAGGGAAGATGAATACAAGGAAGGAAGGAAGGAAGGAAAAGAAAGAAAGAGGAATACAGGGAAAGAAGGAAGGAAGGATGGGTGGATGGATGGATATTTGTAACTCAAGATATTGTTACCAAAATCTTACGTTTGAGGAAAGCTGAGAAAGCCAGGAAAAAATCCTATTACAACCAGTCCTTGTTTAACAACTGTTTACAAATGCAACAGTACTGATAAAGGAGAATATTTGTAGCTCAGGGTTGAAATGAGGAGCCCTTAGCGCTCTTTGAGCTTGGTTACTTTCTTGCAGATGTTTTATTACCCAAACTAGGTAACATCATCAGTGCACTGATGATGTAACTGGTTTGGGTAATGAAACATCTGCGAGAAAGCAACCAAGCTTAGAGAGCACGAGGGACCCTCTCAAATACCCTCTCAAATAAAAAAAAGAGGGAAAAACCATGCATGTTTACAACCTCATTTGGTGTGCCTGATAGTAAAAGCCTTCAAGGTGAAACTGATTGTGCTCTAGTCAGTTTCAAGTATCACGGCTGCCTGGGAGGGTTCTAATCAACTAATTAAGGTTACAATGCTGAGTTTGTTGTGGTTAGCACTTTTTAGGGAACTGCTAGCTTGTTCAAGCAATCTCTCCACCCTGGGATGGGAGAAAAGGGGGGGAAATGTACCAGCATAGGATTCTGTACAGAGGACTTTATCTGAATGAGAAAGCAGCAAACAATGATCATCAGGTACTTTCTTTCCTCGTCTCCCTCCCATCTCCCATCATCTCCCTCCTCCTCCTCTTCCTCCTCCTCTTTCTTCTCCTCCTCCTTCTCCTTCTTCCTTCCTTCCTCCTCTTCTTCTCCAGCTTCTTTTTCTTCCTCTTCCTCCTCCTTCTCTCTCCTTCCCCCTCCCTCTCTCTCACATACTCACACACACATTCACTTAGTGTCCAGGTAAGTCTGTTCCAGGTTGTTGGAACAGATTGCAGGAGCTAAATGAGGAGAGGGCACTCCATAAACATGAGAGAAAAGGGGTACTGTAGAGTGCCTAAATATAAACCTGACCAGATTCCTATCTTCTGTAGAAAATCCTCCCCGTAACAAAAAGAGTCTCTGTAATAATTTTCCCAAGCCTCCTCCTTGAATCTACTCTGCTAAGATCATCTCTCCGAGTTTGCATTTTTACAGAGAGAGAGAGAGATCACCATGAAGCTCTAAGTAACTGGGAAAGGCAAAAGCCACCAGGCATTTTGCCAACGTCTCTGCCTGTCCCAAAGTGCCATATTGAGGCTGAGGAACAGCAGCCCTTTCTCCCCTTTTCAACTGGAAATCTAGCTGGCATAAGAGTCCTTCTGCTTTTCTGTCCCTTTTCATTCACCCCATCAGCTCTGCTTCCCTCTGGCAAGCAAGATGGCAGGTCCTTGGCAGAGCAAACACTTCCCATCTGAAAGTGATGAGTGGAGGCAAATGGGAGCTGGCAGACACCTAGGGATGCCCCTGCCCCTGAGTGGCCTGGGAGCAAAAAAGGAAGGAGAGAGGAAAGGAAAGCTGGGTGACCATTGGCACCACACAGCCAGCAAGTTAGAATTCTTCATTGGCCAAGGGTGATTGGGCCCACAAGGAATTTGTCTCAATCAAGGAATCAATAATATCGATTCCATGTTAGTAACAAAAAGCAGGGCTTCTCTCTGGCAAGGCTGACCTGAAACCGATTACATGTAGTCCAGAACTTACGACCATTCATTTAGTGGCAGTTCAAAGTTATCGCAGCACTGAGAAAAGTAACTTAGGATTGTTTTCACACCTGCGACCATGACAGCATTCCTATGATCAAAATTCTTTACGTACACACACACACACACACACTTCACTACGTGTGTGCTTCGCTATGAAACGATGTGATCGGGTTTAGTTTTGGGGGAGGAAAATAAGGGGTGAAATTGTGCCTCTGCCTGTGTGAGCAAGAAGGAGACAGCAAGGAGCCTGGGCGTGGCTTAGCTCAACTGTTCTGCACTAAAACTGCTTGATGCTGTGAAACTGAAATGGAAACTCCTCTCCTCTGCTTGTGTTTTGCATTTGGAACAGATTTATTTTCAGGTGGGGACGGGGAGTAGAACTCCTTAGCATCAGAACGTGTTAATAACAATAATGTAAGAAATGCTAATGCTTTTCTCTTTACATTCAATATGTACTTAATGAATAGCGTACTGTCTGGGTCAATTCGTTTACATAGTAATACTTATTAAGTTCCTAATTTCCACCTCTTTTATCCTACCATTGATAAAATAAGTCCTGAGTTTGGAAATATTCTGTGTCTTCTTTTTCTTTTATCTTCAGTGCTAATCTGTCCCTTTCTACACAGTCCAATATTTTTTTTAATTATATCTTCTTTTGTAGGTGTTTCCTCACTTTTCCAATGTTGTGCAAATAGAATTCTTTCTGCTATTAGAGTATGTAATATCAAATATACACTTCCTTTATCATATTTTTCTGGTATTAGGCCTAACAAAAATAATTCTGCTTACAATCTACATGCTGTCTTAACTTAACCTTCATCCAATTTTTTTTTTGCTTTTGGGTACATCCACCATAGGTGATAATATGTGCCCAGTTTTTTTATCACATTTCCAACATTTAGTAGACATATTTTTAAACATTTTTGCTAGCCTCGCCAGTGGTAGTTGCCACCTATAAAACATTTTATACAAGTTTTCTTTAGGTTGCCATCATCAATTTATAGTTTCTTTCTCAAAGTTTTTGCCAGTTATATAGTGCTATATTATATCCAAAAAAATTGCCCAGACTATCATTGTCTCAATACTGATCAAAATTCAGATGCTTAGCAGCTGGTTCATATTTACGATGGTCATAGAGTCCTGAGGTCCTATGATCCCCTTTTGTGTCCTTCGGAAAAGTAAAGCCAACAGGGAAGAAAGATTCACTTAACAACAGTGGCAAGAAAGGTTGCAAAATGGAGCGCAATTCACCTAATAACTGTCTTGCTTAGCAACAGAAATTTGGGGCTTAATTGTCATCACGAGTGGAGGACTGCCTATGTGCTGTTTTCTCAGCAATATTTTTGGAAGTAGTCTGTTATTGCCTCTTTCTTAGAGCTGAGAGGGAAGGACTGGCCCAAAGTCACCCAGCTGGCTTCTTGCCATGGAAAGTAGAATATGAGCCAACCATGTGCAGCTGCTGCTACAAATGCTAATACAATCCTGGATTGTATAAATGGAAGCATAGAATCAAGATCACATGAAGCATTAATACCACTTTGTAAAGCCTTAGTAAGACGACACCTGGAATACTGCAACCAATTTTGGTCACTACTAAGAAACAGGTATTGAGACTTTGGAAACAGTTCAGAGAAGAGCAACTAAGATGATCAAAGGCCTGGAGACTAAAACATAGGAAGAATGGCTGCAGGATTTGGGTTTGGCTAGTCTAGAGAAAAGAAGAATCGGGGGTGACATGATAGCAGTATTCCAGTATTTGAGGGGCTGCCAAAAAGAAAAAGGGGTCAAATTATTCTCCAAAGCAGGACAAGAAGCAACGGTTGGAAACTAACCAAGGAGAGAAGCAACCTGGAATTGAGGAGAAGCTTCCTAACAGGGAGGACAATTAACCAGTGAAACAGAAGTTGCGTTCAGAAGTTGCGGGTGCTCCATCATTGGGAAGAGTCTCTTTAGGAAGAGACCAGACAGTCACTTATCTGAAATGGTATAGGTTCTCCTGCTTCAGTAGGGGGCTGGACTAGAAGACCTCCAAGGTCCCTTCCAGCTCTATTCTCTATTCTATTCTAACTCCTGGCCTCCCAGTTTATAACCACTTACTTTAAGTCTCAACCACTAGATTAAATTGTCTCTCTATTTTAAGACAGCCTAGGCTGATTTCAGCAAACCTCAATATTCTTAGTTAGTAGGATTTTCACAGTTTGGTTTTTAAGTCAATGTTTTGAATCTCTTCGGCTAATTTGTCTTATTGTTGCATTTTATTCTTCCATAAGAAATTGCATCCCTCCCTCTCTCCCATTGCTTGGTAGATCCTCCCTGTCATTGTTGTCATCTCCCTATCCCCTTGTTCATTTTCTATAGGCTGCTTTCATCTGGTGGCCTTTTTGCAGCTAGAAGACAAGCTGTTTCCTTGGTAACAAAGCCCTTTAAATGTTTGCAGTCCAGAGACCACTCAGCATGGATGGGGAGGGGGAAACTGCTATTTTTATTATTCAGACAAAGATCTAGAACTCTGGGTTGCTGCTAGAGAATGTGGCCACCAAAGAGGAGCTGAGCCTGCACATCTCTGGCCATAGGTTCTTTCATTCAAGGTGTTCCACACTACCTTCTCCTTCATAGTGCATCACGGACAAAATGTCTCCCAGGAAATTGGGGCCACCAGGGAGATATTCTCAAAAAGAAAACATTAGAGGCCATTTTATTTAAGCAGAATGGAAGGAAGGACTGATCTTTGGGATCATGCCATAGTGGAGTCAAACATGTCCTGATCATCTCTGGAATTACAGTCATATCTCGGTACTCGACGTTTTAAAAACTCATCAAATTTGGGACTCGACGCATTTTGGTGTGAAAAAGTTGTCCTGATATTTGTCGTTTGGTACTCAACACCCCAGCTAGAACTTGTCAATGTCAACTGCCTCATGACACGCTTCCCTTTTGGTTGAAACAAAGAGTCACATGTTAAGTCACTTTATGTGATGACCCAAAGGGGCATGGCACAAAGGCAACACAGTCACATAAGTAAGAAAAGTCCCTTTAATACCTCCAATTTTGCTCCCAATGTCCAGTTACCTTCGGCTGTAGAAAAAACTCTCCCAAGAGCAATCTTTAAGTGGAGGAAATTCAGTCTGAAAACAAAATACATACAAACTGTAAATAAAAATCCACTACAAACCATGCTGCAGCAATTAACTGGACAGGACAGGAGAAGGAATTGCAGACTTGAAAGGCTAACAAAATGCACACAATTGGGAAGATGCCAGGAACCCAAATAAGCCTTCACCATAAAAGATTACTCACAATTTGCTTCCAGCAACTTTGCTGTGCGTAGCTTGCCTTTTTAAACACTGTTTTCCCAGCTGCAGCTAATGAAGGGAATCAGGACCCTTTCCTCCCCCATAAGCCAAGCAACTCATGCTGCTCTCTTCTCCATTCTTCCCTGCGTGCCCTAGGATGAAGAGGGGGTGGGCCTGGGTCTTCCTCTGAACTCCCTCTCCCTTGCTCTACCTCTTCCCTGCTCTGCCCAGCTGGACTGTGTCTTTCCCCAGTTTCTTCCCCAGTCACTGGAGCCACACTCCAACTCCCTGTCAGCTGCTCGGCCTCCTCCTTGGAATCAGATTCCAACAGGGGCTTGACACACTATTTGTTTGGTACTCATTGTTTTTAGTACTTGTTGTGCCTCCCAAAACCAATTTACCATGAGTTCCGAGCGACCACTGTACTTGTTTCCAATACATGAAGGGCTGTCACAGAGAAGAAAGGGTCAATCTATTCTACAAAGCATCTGAGGGCAGCAGAACAAGTAATGGGTAGAAGCTTGTTAAAGAGAGATCCAACCTGGAAGTAAGGAGAAATTTCCTGACAGAATAATTAATCAGTGGACTGTTTGCTTCCTGAAGTTATTCCATCACTGGAGGTTTTCAAGAAGAGATTGGACAACCATTTGAGTGAAGTGATTTAAGTCTCTTGTTTGAGCAGGGATTGGACAAGAAGATCTCTGAGGCCCCTTCCAGCCCTATGATTCTGTGTTCTTTCTCCCCATGCCAATTGTTTCCATCTCATCCCCAACCCTGCAATGACACAGATTTAAGTTATCCAGCATTAAGTTAGTTCTTTCCAAAGGTGGTATTCAGCCGGTTCTGACCAGTTCTGGAGAACCGGTCGGGGAAATTTTGAGTAGTTCAGAGAACCAGCAAATCCCACCCCGACTGGCCCTGCCAACCCCATCTCTTCTCCGCCTCCCAGTGAGTCCCAGCTTATCAGCTGGGTTTTCTTTGGTTGCCCTGTGCAGGAGAACGAAGCTGGAAAGCAGGTTTGTGGGGTGGGGAGGAAAGGGGGATTTTGCAGTATCCTTCCCCTGCCATGCCCACCAAGCCATACACACAGAACCGGTAGTAAAAGATCCCACCACTGGTCTTTTCCCATAACCTTCAAACACCATCCAAGACACTGGATGGTGGTATTCAGCAGGTTCTGACCACTTCTGGAGAACCAGTAGCAGAAATTTTGAGTAGTTTGGAGAACCAGCAAATACCACCTCTGACTGGAGATTTTACAGTATCCTTACCTTGCCATGCCCACCAAGCTACGCCCACAGAACTGGTAGTAAAAAAAATTGAATCCCACCACTGCAAGTCAGTGGTGGTATGCTACCGGTTCAGCTGAACCTGTTGTTAAAAAATAGCCTCCAATGATCAGTTGAGAGGAGAAAGAAGAGAAAAGCACAGGATCGGCCATCCCATCTGCCCCTGTGCTTTTCTCTTCTTTCTCCTCTCAGCTGATTGGCGCTGCAGGCCTCAGCTGGTGTGTGGAAAGTGTGTGTGATCACCAAAACAGAAGTGGAAGAGATAGGATCCCACTGCTGATCATCTCAAGAGTAACAGCTTTGTAAAAGTAAAAGAAAAAAGAAAAAGAAAAAGTACTTGTAAAAGTAAAGGCTTTGTCACACATCTCTTTGGAGAAGACCCAGGGACTGAGAGCAGGACAACAGAGAATGGGATATTAACTGGTTTCCCACAAGATCTGAACTGCCAACTAAACAAATGAGTTTAATTCAAGCATGCCACTAAGCCACTAAAATAATTCAACCAACCAACCCAAGGTTAACCCTAACCAAGTTTATCCGCAGTGTGTAGAAACCCAGCTTTTCCTGACGTGGTTAAACTTCTTGTGTGAATGTTATGCCAAGGTTACGCCTTCTTTTATCCGAGGAAAGGAGAAATGCCTTAATGAACAAAGAGCTGGGGGAGGAAAGGTATTATTATAGACCTATCACATTTCTGTGTGCAAAAGAAATAGAAAGATTAATTGGATGAGCGATTCCAAGTGGAGATGTCAAAATGAATCTACATTTTCATCAGTTGAAGAATGTTTAACTTGACAGTTCTGGAGACCTGCTGCTCCTCCTGCCCTCCCCCCCCCCCTGCTTATTCCTGGCCTTCTTCTCACTGGATATGCTATTTAATTTCCCTGAATGATCTGAGCCTAAATGAATGGATCAAAATAAAACTCACTCACCCACAATGTAAAAAAAGATGTTGAGACTCTAGAAAGAGTGCAGAGAAGAGCAACAAAGATGGTTAGGGGACTGGAGGCGAAAACATACGAAGAACGGTTGTGTCAGGGTTCCGATGGCAATGCTTTATGACAGGTTGACAGGTTGCTGGAACTGGGTATGTCTAGTTTGATGAAAAGAAGGACTAGAAGGGAGACCATAGCAGTGTTTCAATATTTAAGGGGCTGCCACGAAGAGGAGTCAACCTATTCTCCAAACCATCACAAGGCAGAACAAGAAGCAATGGATTCTGTTCTGTTCTATTCTATTCTATTCTATTCTTTCTACTGTATTCTATATTCTATTCTTTCTATTGTATTCTGTATTTCATTCTATTCTGTTCTATTCTGTTCTATTTGGTATTCTATATTCCATTCTTTCTACTGTGTTCTGTATTCTATTCTGTATTCTGTTCTTTTCTGTTCTTTCTGTTGCATTCTGTGACTCCATTCCATTCTGTTCTGTTCTATACTGTATTCTATTCTATATTCTATTCTATTATGTATTTTGTTCTATTCTGTATTCTATTATATATTCTATTCTATTCTGTATTCTGTTCTGTTCTACAGTATTATTTCTATTGTATTCTGTATTCTGTTCTATTCTATTCCATTCCATTTCATTCTATTCTATTCTTTCTCTTGTATCATGTTTATCCCATTTCCCATGTACGTGGAAGACCTCTTTATTGATTACAGATCCTTTTTCTGGCATTAGTTACCTAAAGTGTATTCTAAAGTTTCAATGCTTTCTAATACATTTCCAAAGCTGATCCTATTTTGTCATGTGCCAAACCATCAGTCATAATTCTGGGATAATTAAAATAAAAGGTACTTTTATTTTATTTTTTTGCAGCCTTTGAAGCAAGAACATGGTTCATTCAGATAAATGTGATTGAGTCACAGATGGTTTATGGCCTTTTCTCCATTAATCCCTGGCTAAATAGATGTTAACATATGCTGACCTCGGATGACCTCCAAAGCTGCACAGGGTTGGCCTTTGTTACTGCAGATAGTCCTCAACTTACAATCATTCATTTAGTGACCATTCGAAGTTACAACAGTAATGAAAAAAAGTGACTAATGACCGCTCTCACACTTATGACAGTTTCAGTATCCTCATGGACACATGATCAAAATTCAGATGCTTGGCAACTGGCATGTACTTATGATGGTTCCTGGATCCTGGGGTCATGTGATCCCTTTTGCAACCTTCTGACAATCCAAGATAGATAGATTAACAGAGTTAGCAGGGACCTTGTAGGTCATCTAGTCCAACCCCCTGCCGCAGCAGAAGATCCTACACCATAGCTGACAGGTGGCAGTCCGGTCTCTTCTTGAAAGCTTCCAAGGATGAAGCTCCTTCCGAAGGCAACTTCTGTTCCATGGGTTGATTGCTCTCAGTGTCAGAAAATTCATCCTAATTTCCAGGTTGAATCTCTCCTGAATCAGTTTCCACCCATTATTCCTTGTCTGGCCTTTGGGTGCTTTGAAAAATAGCTTGACCTCTTCCTCATATTGTTTCTTTTTATTTTTTCTAATAAGTATCTATTTCATGTATTCAAAACTATGTTTATTCTTATACCTGTATCTTGTAAGTGATTGACAAATCAAATAAATACTAAAAAAAATACTAAAAATACTCCTCTCTGTGGCAGCTCCTCGGATATTGGATCACTGCTATCCTGTCTCCCCTGGTCCTTCTCTTCACTAGACTAGCCAGGCCCAGTTCTTGCAACCATTCGTTGTATGTTTTAGCCTCCTGTCCCCTCATGATCCTGGTTGCTCTTCTCTGCACTCTTTCCAGAGTCTCAACAACTTTTTTATATTGTGGTGACCAAAACTGATTAAGATTAACAGAGTTGGAAGGGACCTTGTAGGTCATCTAGTCCAATCCTCCACCCAAGCAGGAGACTACACCATTTCTGTCCAGTCTCTTCTTGAAAGCCTCCAGGGACGAAACTCCCACAACATCTGAGGGCAACTTCTGTTCCGTTGGTTCATTGTTCTCACTATCAGAAAGTTTCTCCTAATTTCAGGTTGAATCTCTCCTTGATCAGTTTCCATCCATTATTCCTTGTCTGGCCTTCAGGTGCTTTGGTGAATAGCTTGACCCCTTCCTCCTCTCTATGGCAGCCCTTTAAATATTTTATTTATTTATTTATTTGATTTATCAATTGCTAGATAATAGATATAACTATATACATAGTTATGAATACATGAAATGGGTACATAGAAGAAAAAAAAAAGAACCAATAGGACAGGGACAGTAGGCATGTTGGTGCACTTATGCATGCCCCTTACAGACCTCTTAGGAAGGGGGTGAGGTTAAAGTTTTTGGGGTTTGGGGAAGAAACCACAGAGTCAGGTAGAGGATTCCAGACATTGACTACTCTGTTGATGAAGTCGTATTTCCTGAAATCAAGTTTGGTGCGGCTAATCTTGAGTTTGTATCTATTGTTTGCTCTTGTGTTGTTATGGTTGAAGCTGAAGTATTCATTGACAGGTAGGACATTGCAATGTATGATTTTATATAACATACTTAGATCAGACCGAAGACGGAGTAATTCAAGGTTTTCTAGGTCTAGAATTTTAAGTCTGGTGGCATAAGGTATTTTACAACGAGTAGAGGAGTGGAGAACTCTTCTTGTGGAATATTTCTGGACTTTCTCAACTGTGCTAATATCAGATACGTAATGTGGGTTCCAGACTGATGAGCTGTATGTGTGTATTGGTCTAGCAAATGTTTTGTATGCTCTAATTAGTAGTGTGATATTACCAGAGAAAAAGCTACATAGGATTAGATTAACAACTCTTAATGCCTTTTGGGCTATATAGTTACAGTGGGCTCTAGCACTCATTAGAGATGAATACTCCAAGGTCCTTTACAGAGCTTGGATCATCAACAAGATCTTGACTATTCAGCTTGTATTTTATTTATTGGAAAGTCAAATCAATGGGGAAGTCAGATTCACTTAACCATTGGACTACTACCTTCACAACTGTAATTATTCACAACTGTGGCAAGCAAGGTTATAAAATGGGGGAAAGCTCCATTAACAAATGTCTCACACAGCCACCAGCTCAGTTGTGATCATAAGGCAAGGTCTACTTGCAACTGAAGCGAAGGATGTTTGTAGAACAGAAAGGCGAATCAAGATGAATCACCAAAGAAAGCCATTGCAGATCTTTGCCACAACAACAACCACAAAGAAATACTGCAGGTGTCCAATCACCAGAGTGTAAACCTTCCTTGAGGGTTCCACTGCAGGGACAGAAATAAAGAACCCCCTAACTGGATCTGTTGTGAGTCAGATCTGGGAAGGCAGTTTGCTGTGACAAGGCAACGAAAACTTTTGTTGCAATCATTGGGCTGTTGCTGTTACCGCTCCAGGAGAGAGAATGATACTCCAGGAGCATCTTAAGCCCCTGTCCCACTGCACCAACGGATGCAAAGAGGATGTAAAACATTAAAAAAACATTGGAAAACACGATGCATCCGTTGTGTACTCATTGCATACGTGTTTCATACGCTCTATCCGTCGAGGATCCGTCCACTGCGATTTCATCCGTGCAAGAAGTTTTGAGCTGCACAAAACTTTCCGCCATGTACAATGTAAATCAGCGGCATATGAGCAAAAATGTTCTATGTCCGTTTATCATCCATTAAACATCCTCTGTATCCTCTCTGCATTCTCTGGACATCCCCTCAACTCACATCCGTTGCAGCTGAAAACGGAAAGAGGGAGGAAAGAAAAGGTACACGGAACGTCTACACAGCGTTAGTAGCACGGAAATAGAAAGGATGCTCAGTGAACGGTTTGCATCCGATATACATCCGCTAGGCTTCCGATGAACATCCGTTTAACATCCCCACTACATATTACCCACATCCGTTCTTTTCCATTCTTTTCCATTCTTTTCCATTCTGTTTATGCAAATTTTTGCCACTTTTGGGAGCGGATGACAACGGATGGAGCACCCCCGAAATTTTGCTCGTCCGCTGTGTCCTTTTTGCATACGTTTTGCATCCAACGGCCAGTGTGACCTAGCCTTTAGGTCTCACCAGGAGAGACTTTGGATGTTTGTTTTTCAATGAGTACATTCCCTGGGAGAGAAGGAATGCAAATTCTGGAGAAAGCATAATCCATATCTCCCATTAGTAAACAACAACAACAATGAGCAAAATCCATATATCCTGTGAACAAATAATAATAATGAGCATCATCCGTATCTCCTGTGAACAAATAATAATAATGAGCATAATCCGTAT
>BLBF01000045.1:19211952-19223065 GCA_015471245.1 Laticauda colubrina | reverse complement strand
AGGAAGGAAGGAAGGAAGGAAGGAAGGAAGGAAGGAAGGAAGGAAGGGCAATAGCCCTTAGACTTATAGACCACTTCACAGTGCTTTCCAGCCCTCCCTAAGCAGTTTACAGAGTCAGCCTCTTCCCCCAACAATCTGGGTCCTCCTTTTACTGACCTCAGAAGGATGGAAGGCTGAGTCAACCTTAAATCTGGTGAGATTCAACCTGCCAGATTGCAGGACGCCAGCAATCAGCAGAAGCAGCCCTGCAGTACTGCACTCTAGCCACTGTGCCACCACCACTCATAGCAAGATGTTCAATGAGTTCCGCCTGGTTTTATGTCTTTTTTTTTTTTTTTTTTGTTGCCATGATTGTTAAACAAATCGCTCCAGTTGTTAAGTGAACCATGTGATTGTTAAGCAAATCTGGCTCCTCCCATGGTTTTGCTTGTCAGAAACCAGCTGAGAAAGTGGCAATTACATGACCCCTGGCAGGCTGAAATCATCATAAATACATGCCAGTTGCCAAGTGCCCTAATTGTGATGACATGACCGTGGAGAGGCTATGATGGTTGTAAAAGTAGGTCACATTTTTCAGGGTCATTGTAATGTGGAAGAGTCACTAAACAAATGGTTAAAAAAATCAAGGGCTGTCTGTATTTTAGGTATGCCTTTTTTCCAAAAATACCTAAGCCATGTATGTCCAACCTTTAACAGATTTCACAGATTTTAACAGGTTAACAGAGTTGGAAGGGACTTTGTAGGTCATCTAGTCCAACCCCCTGCTCAAACAGGAAACTCTACACCATTTCTGACAGATAGCAGTCCAGTCTCTTCTTGAAAGCCTCCAGCGATGAAGCTCCCACAACTTCTGAAGGCAACTTCTCTTCCATTGGTTGACTGTTCTCATTGTCACAAAAATTCTCCTTATTTCCAAGTTAAATCTCTCCTTGTTCAGTTTCCATTCATTATTCCTTGTCTGGCCCACAGGTGCTTTAGAAAATAGCTTGACCCCTTCCTCCCTGCGGCAGCCCCTCAAATATTGGACTGTTCCCTCCTTCCCCTCCCTCTCTCATTCCCTTCTTACCCCTGAATTGTGCTTTTCTGCAAATAGAAGCACATTTGGGGAGCGTTTTCACAAACGTTTTCTGAATCTAAGATGTTGCCATCCATCATTTAAGTGAACACCTGAATTTGATGCAGATTTTTTTCCCCCTGGTTTATCCATCTTCCTGTCTCTAAAGTTTTACATCTGTTCAGAAGAATAAAGATTTCTTCTGACCATTGTGGATGGGATGATACAAATTGGAGCATTGCCTTAAGCCATCACCCTGGATCAAAGGGTTGGATCGATAGCCTGCTACTTTAATCCAGAGATCAGAAAGATTTTTTTTGCATATAATTACATGTGAGCCTGGGTTTTATTGCTGTTATTGTGGTTAGTATCACTTGATAAAACCTTAGTTAATATCATATCTGGAATATTGCATCCAGTTTTGGTCACCATATTACCCCCCAAAATGTTGAGACTTTGCAAAAGAAAGTGCAGAGAAAATCAAAGCATGATTAGGGGATGGGAGATTAAAACATATGAAGAACGATTGTAGTTTTTGGCTAATCGAGAGAAAAGTAAGACTAAAAGTGACAATGACAGTATTCCAGTATTTCAGGGGCTGCCCCAAAGAAGATGGAGTCAAATTATTCTCCAAAGCACCTGAGGACAGGACAAGAAACAATGATTGGAAACTAATCAAGGAGAGAAGCAATCTGGGATTAAAGAGAAATTTCCAAACAGGGAGGACAATTAACCAGTGGAACAGCTTATATTCTGAAATTGTGGGTGCTCCATCACTGGAGATCTTTAAGAAGAGACTAGGCAGCCATGTCAAGGCTGACTCATAACACACCTGTACTCACAACCTGACAACAGATAAAAAGGGAGGGAAAGGAGAATCCTTGGAATGTACTGAGAGCCTGGGAGGCAGATGAATTTATGTGAGTCATTTGCAGCCTGAGAAAATCCTGACACTTCAAGGCTGTGGGATGGGAACCTTTCGAAGGCGCAAATCGTTTCCCCAAAATAAAAAGAATGCTTTTATCTATTAGTGGACAATAAACTATAGGTGGCCCTTATGGAATAGGGGAAATTAAGAGCTGCAGTGGTTAGAGTGGAGTATTGCAGGCTACTTCTGCTGACTGCCGGCTGCCTGCAATTTGGCAGATCGAATCTTACCAGGCTCAAGGTTGACTTAGCCTTCCATCCTTCCGAGGTGGGTAAAATGAGGAGCCAGATTGTTGGGGGCAAGAGGCTGTAAATTGCTTGCAGAGGGTTGTGAAGCCCTGTGAAGCAGCATATAAGTCTTAAGTGCTATTGCTATTAACTATGCTGGCTTTCACACGAAAACCTCAGAGCTGGCTTCACTGCTTCTGAGCCTGTATGGATCTCTCAATACAGTTGGACTCTTAGTAAAATAATGTCCCTGGAGTTTCTTTTGCTCCACGGTAGACAAGCCACATATCTGAAATGACATAGGGTCTCCTGCCTGAGCAGGGGGTTGGACTAGAAGACTTCCAAGGGCCCTTCCAGCTCTGTTTTGATTGAAATTAAATTGTTGCTGTTGTTTTGTGCAGCCAAGCAGCTGGCCAAATTAAATCAGGGTGCTTTGCAGCTTCAGTGAAAACCACTGAAATTGGGAAAATGAAAACATACATTTTGCACATAGATTTAGATCTACGGGCCTCCACAAATGGATGTTTCATTACTGTGTGCAGCATGCAGAATCCCTCACTTCGGAAATGCAGTGACTTGAAGCAATTAATCCTTTGTCTCAAAGACAGAGAGAAATAAAGTGGCTTTCTGGGGCAAAGGACATACATTTCTTCCTTATCCTGACTCTGGAGACTTCGTTGTTCACCTTCCTTCCGTGCTCAATTTTGTCTGAAATAAATCAGTACACTAAAGATCTTGTGTGATGGACTTATCAATCACTGTGGATTATGCAGTGGCAGCATCTGCAAAGAGGGGAAAATAAGAAAAAGAGAAGAAAGAAAGAAAAAGAAAGGAAGGAAGGAAGGAAAAGAAAAAGAAAAAGAGAAAAAGAAAAAGAAAGGAAGGAAGAATATTTGTAGTTCAAGATTGAAATGAGGAAAAGAAAAGAAAGAAGGAAGGAAGAAAGAAAATTTGTAGTTCAAGATTAAAATGAGGGAAAGAAAGAAGGAAAAAGAAGGAAGGAAGGAAGGAAGGAAGGAAGGAAGGAAGGAAGGAAGGAAGGAAGGAAGGAAGGAAGGAAGGAAGAAAGAAAAAGAGAAGGAGAAAGAGAAAGGAAGGAAAGAAAGAACAATTTATAGTTCAAGATTGAAATGAGGGAAGGAAGGAAAGAAAAGAAAGAAAGAGAGAGAAAGAGAAAGAAAAAGAAAACCAAGGAGGAAAGATTAGGTCACAATCTGTCTATCCAAAAAAGGTTTTGTTCCGGCCTTGCCTCGAGGGCCTCCTTCTCTCCACTTTTAACTCTAAAATACCAATTCGGTGTTCATTAAACGAAACCCCAGCGCGATGGAGGCTGCTAAAATACCCTTTCCATCCTTCCCCTTCCCACTGTTTTGTTTTATTCAATGGCTCACTTTTGTGCAGATGGCAAAGCATGGTAGGAAATTTGAATCCTACCACCTGGGCAGGCTTGGGAGGGGAGGGGAGAAGCCCCCTCCCTCCAAGGATGCTGGAGGGAAAAGCGAAAAGAAGAAACATCCAGCCAGGCCATATTTCGAACTCTTACCTGCTGGGCCCAGTGAGAGGGGGAAGAAAATCTGTTAAGGTCATTCACAGTTTGAGAGACGCCCCGGAGTGACCAGTCGAAAGGCAGAACATCTCTGCTTGGACTATTAATTGCTTATTAACTCAACGAACAAATGTACATAATGAAGAACCAGGCTGGGTGCCCTTTCAGTGGAGTGTGAAGTTCCTTTTTTATGTGTGTGTTATGGTAGCTATTCATCTTTCTTTTTTTTATACACAAAAATAGTTGGGGACTTTCAAATCTTCTCCAACTGATGGTGCCACCTTCCTGAAGATAGCGGTGCCTTGGGAATGAGACCATCGCGCTTGGGATCAAGGGCAAGATTCTGAAGCTTGTTCTACAGAACTTCAGTGGGCAGATCCAGGGGTGGGATTCAAATTTTTAACAACCGGTTTGGTGGGCGTGGCTTAGGTGGTAGACATGGCTTGGTGGTCATGTTATTGGCTGGGCGTGGCCAATTCAATATCACACATATCGAGGCGCGCATCTCCTCATCTGACTTCTCATGAGTGTGGGGATGCTGTAACAGTCGTAAGTGTGAAAAATGGTCATAAGTCACTTTTTTCAATGCCATTGTAACTTGGAATGGTCCCTCCACACAAGCAAAGTACCAGGAAAAGGAGAGGAAAAAACTCCAGAGATGTTCCAGAGACAAGAAGTCTAGTCCTGCCAAGAACGTCATAAAGGTTAACGGAGAGGCAGTTTCTGCAAGCAACACCAGAATGTTTCCTTCCTGCCTTCCTAACAGGATTAGGCCAGTAATTTCTTCTAACAACCGGTTCTCCAAACTGCTTAGAATGTTAACAGCCAGTTCTAGTGAATAGGTGCGAACTGGTAGAATCCCACCCCTGAGCAGATACTTTTGGTGTCAGCCTTGGAAGCCACATTGTACTTAGAAGCTTCGAGGCTGCCACATTTGATAATAACAGATAATCAGAGTTGGAAGGGACCTTAAAGGTTAATCTAGTCCAACCCCCCTGCTGAAGCAGGAGACCCTACACCATTTCTGACAAATGGCAGTTCAATCTCTTCTTGAAGGTCTCAAGTGATGGCGCACCCACAACTTCCAAAGGCAACTTCTGTTCTATTGGTTGACTGTCCTCACTGTCAGAAAATTCCTTCTTATTTCCAGGTTGAATCTCTCCTTGATCAGTTTCCATCCATTGTTCCTTGTCTGGCCTTTGGGTACTTTAGAAAATAGCTTGACCCCTTCCTCCTCTCTGTGGCAGCCCCTCAAATATTGAGAAACTGCTCTCCTGTCTCCCCTGGTCCTTCTCTTCGCTAGACTCGCCATGCCCAGTTCCTGTAACTGTTTTTCATATGTTTTAAGCCTCCGGTCCCCTCATCATCCTGGTTGCTCTTCTCTGCACTTTTTCTAGAGTCTCAACATCTTTTTTATAGTGTGGTGACCAAAACTGACTGCAGTGCTCTTGGTGTGGCCTTACTAAGGCTATATACAGTGGTATTAGTACTTCCCTTGATCTTGATTGTATCCCTCTGTTAATGCACCTTAGGATTGCATTAGCTTTTTTGGTTGCTGCTGCACACTGCTGCACATTTAGTGCCTGGGAATTTGGGAGGGGAGTTTTCTTAGTGAATAGAAGATTAGACTCAACAACCTTTCTTAAAAGTCAAAGACAAGTTGCCCTACAGCTGGAGAAGAGTGTCTGGAAGAATGGCTCCAGTTGGGACAAAGTTTTGATTGGATCAATCAAACCAGTTTTGGTCACCACACTATAAAAAAAAAAAAGATGTTGAGGCTCTAGAAAAAGTGCAGAGAAGAGCAACTTGGATGAGTAGGGGACTGGAGGCTGAAACGTTTGAAGAACAGTTGCAGGAACTGGGCATGTCTAGTCTAGTGAAGAGAAAGACTAGGGGAGGCAGGAAAGCAGTTTCCCAATATTTGAGGGGCTGCTACAGAGAGGAGGAAGGAGTCAAGCTATTTTCCAAAGCACCTGAAGGCCAGGCAAGAAATAATTGATGGAAACCGAACCTGGAAATAAGGAGAAACTTTCTGACAGTGAGAACAATCAACCAGTGGAACAGCTTGCATTTGGAAGTTGTGGTAGCTTCATCATTGGAGGCTTTTAGGAAGAGATCGGACTGCCATTTGTCAGAAATGGTGCAGGGTCTCCTGCTTAGGCGGGGGTGGGGGGTTGGAGTAGATGACCTACAAGGTCCCTTTCAACTCTGATTATCTGTAAGCCATGTGATGGACTGATGGGTGCAGGGGATGGATCTTTGAATTTCTCTTTTGGGAAGGGAAAACCTGAAACTCTCAGATTCGTGTTTTCCCAGGTGTGCCTATATGACTTCTCTAATAAATTCTTACTTGGGTGAACTTTGTTTCTGAGTGCTGAATGAGATGGAGAGTTTGGTTGGAACGCTGACACTTGGAGGAGAAAGCCAAGGCAGTTGAGATGATTGGGATGTGAAGGGTTTTCTGTATCATTTGTCCAGAGCCATTTGTCTTTCACGCCCAACCCCTGGGGAAGCTTCAATCAGCAAGTTGTAGGTTGCCACATTGACCATCGGCACATGGCAAACACTTGCAGTGTTTTCCTCTTAATGTGCAATTTTCTTCAATTATAGCAGCACCATTATAGATTACCCTGCATTTTTGACTGATTGGACAGGCAAATGTGTTCAGCTTCGTGTTGACCAGCAGCCCCCAGCACTGGTGCATCTCTGTTATTCCAAGAAAATGAGTGAATGCATTCTAGAAAACAGTTTTCATAGCAGAATGATAATGAGATAGAGCTTGCCCAGAAGAGGGAAACACAGCTGCAAGGATACTGTAAGGAAGGAAAGAGAGGAGGAAAAAAGGGATCGGATGTGTGTGCATGGAATAGTTCTCGAGAAGTAAATATCTCTGGTATATTTTTTATCCTGCCATTTGCTGGTTGTAATTACTTTTGGCATTTTAAATGGCTCTGCAGAGTGAGAGTTTTAAATGTGGGCATGGGCTGGATTGATTCTCATAAGGGTTATATACAATTACTTTATTTATTTGTTTGTTTTTATTTATTTCAACTTCAATACTGCTGAAGTTCAGTGATAATGGGAAATCCCTTGTTCATTTTTTGCAAGGAAGAGGAAAAACTGAAGTTATGATCTATGGATTTGATTAGAATTAATAGAACATAGAAACATATAAACTCAGAAAATGAGGTCGACTTGTAACTGTGGTAAATGAAAATCAGAAGTCATTGTAACTTTTTTTCTTGTCTATTATTTCTGCACTTTTGTTTTCGCTCTTTTCTTTCTTTTTTTCCTCTTTTGCCATTCTAAATATTAGTTCTTGTTCATTTTTATTATGTTTTTCAAATTTCTAATAAAGTTTATTTTTTAAAAAAATGACACAGGCATGCATAAAAAGCATGCAGTGATGGCATTGCAGGGCAGGAATGCTTCAACTTGTCCCAATTTGCTGGAGTCTCTTCTTCCTCCTCCTCTTCTCCCTCTCCTCCTCTCCCTCCCCTTCCTTTCCTCCTCCTCCCCCTCCCTCTTCCTCCAATTCTTGTTGTTGTTGTTTCTTTCGATCTTCTTTTCTTCTTCTCCTCCTCCTTCTCCTTCATCCCTCTCTTTCCCCTCCTCCTCCTTCTTCTTCATCTTCTTCCTTCCTCCCTCCTCCTTCCTTCTTCTTCTGTTTCATCTAATATATTTGGCAGTGTGATAAAATGCCCCAAAGATTTATGTGCCAGGGCTCCAACAAATCCACCCCCATTCAAATCATAAGTCTCTAGCCGCATCTCTTACAGTAAAAAAAATGATTTATTAGGAGTGGCCATGTTGGCGTTAGCTGGGTGCAGCCGACACTAAGACACATCATTCATTTCCTCCTTGACCCTGGTCTTTCCCCCACCCCCAGATGAATATTCTCCAATGGGACACATCCATCTCCAAGAGTCATCAATCAGGCTCTCCAGTAATATTCTTGCGTGCCAACAGCTTTAGGCTGCCAAGGTGATTATCTGAGGCATTTAAGGAATGCACTGCTTTCCCCCACTCCCTGCTGACAACTAAAAAGGCCAAAGGAGTATATTTTAGTTGACATTATGTACATTGGATGGAAAATGGTGACGTAGCAAGCAGGAACTGATGGACTTCGGTCCATCAAGGAGAAAGGCCTTGTGACTAAAGTTGGTGCTCCCCAAAGTGAATCCATCTCCGTGAAATTTTGTGGACACGCCTGAAAGTTTCAGAGATGCAGGTCAGCCGACTTCTCCCTCCCTCCACTCCCGTGTTGGTGCAAATGTGTGCTTTTTTTTTCCCCTTCCTAGGCTGATGCCAAGATGGTCTGTGATGTGGTGAGCCGGATGGAAGACACGGAGCCTTTCTCTCCAGAGCTGCTTTCGGCAATGATGAGGCTGTGGTCTGACAGTGGCCTCCAGGAATGTTTCAATCGGTCCCGAGAATATCAGCTCAATGACTCTGCTCAATAGTGAGTTTTGGTCGTCACTTAGAGGTTCTTTTAAACAAGGAGCACCAACTAGGATTGTCTGCCAGCCTTACCTTCATTGTTAGGTTACTGTCAGGGCTCCGGTAGTTTCCCCCATTTAAATCATGTGTTTCTAGCTGGATTTTAAAAGCTTAAAGATTTATTAGGACCAAACATGTTATGTTGACACTGCCTGGGTATAGCCGACACATTATTCATTGTCATCCTTGGCCCTGGTTTTCCCCCCACCTCCTGGGTGTATCATAATTCATATTCTCTAGTGAGATACATCCATAACCAAGAGTCATCAATCATGCTCTCCAGTTAGAATTTTGCATGGCAGAAACTTCAGTCACCTAGTAACTATCTTTGAAAATATTTGTGGAATGCACTTTCGGTTTGCAAGCTGTTCTCTCCCCCACCACACTTTCCTGCTGGCAACTCTAAAAGACCAGAGAAATATTTTATGAGTTGACAGTTACATTAAAACAGGGGTCTCCAAACTTAGCAACTTGAAGACTTATGGACTTCAACTCCCAGAATCCCCCGTGCTGGCTGAGGAGATTCTGGGAGTTGAAGTCCATAAGTCTTCAAATTGGCAAGTTTGGAGACTGCTGCATTAAAAGACTCTTGCACTCTTTTCGAAACTGCATCTCTTCCCCACCTTCCCCCCTGCCTTTACAGGTCAAGAAACTAAGGGAGGGTCTGATTGTGATTTGTGCACTGGGCAACCTTCATATATTTATATCAGTCACAGCCTGCTACCATCACATGTTTACCATTTGCAAACTTCATAGTTAACTTCCCACTTCCGACAAGCAAGTTCACTGGGGAAGCTAACAAAGAAGGTTGCAAGTCACCGATACATGGCATCTTCCTTAACAACCACACCACTTCATAATGAATTTTCCAGTCCCTACTGGGGTCATAAGTCAAGCTCACTTAAGGTTCATGTCTCTGGGATAATGGATACAATCACGTGCATTTAGCAAGCAGTCATTGTACCTAGACCAGGGGTGTCGAACTCAAGGCTCAGGGGCCGAATCCAGCTCATGGGATGCTTAGATTTATCCAGCTCATGGGATGCTTAGATTTGGCCCAGCTTAAAAATAGCAAAGGACCGGCCTGCAGTGCCTCTGACAGCTAAAACAGGGTGTGGGGGGCAGCATGTAGCCGCCCCCCAGACTCCATTTCCACTGGCAGAGGGCTAGCAAAACAAACTAAAAAGAAAACAAAAAGAGAAGTATTTCCTCTTTTTCATTTGAGCATGCAAGGGACAGGAAAGGAGAAAGGGAAAGGGGAAAGACAAAGAAAAAGAAGGGAAGATGGGAAGAGAGCAAGGAAGGAAAAAGAAGGAAAGGAAAAGAAAGAGGGAACGAAAAAGAAGGAAAAAAGGAAGGAAGGAAGGAAAGAGATGAGACTAAGGTCTCAGAGAAATCCTGCCTTAGCACTTGGTCATGACAGGTGCCCTCAACACGAGTCCCACCATGGCCATGCCCCCCTGCCCTCTGAGGTCAAACACAACCCTCAATGAAATTGAGTTTGACTTAGACAGTTGTGTGCACAAAATAATAGGGAGGAACAGTAATTTTGCCAGGTATAAATCTAGTCTCAGTCACAAAGCAATTTTTTTAAACAATTTTATTAAGTTTATCCAGATGCTAATTATAAGTTAAAACACAAACAAAAATGACAATTGGGAGAAGAAAAAGGGAAGAGAAAACAGTAGAAGGGAAAGGGGAAAAAAGAAAGGAAAGCATTAATTTCTGACTATTTTTAGAGGAGTAGAATAAGGTAGAATAAGTAGAGTTAGACATTACAGCCTCAACTTTTTATTTTTATCGACTTACTATGTACTAGCCATTTTTACAATAATAATTGTCTGTAGAAATTCTCAGCCATCCAGGAAAAAAAGGTGCCTTTTTTCTGGAGGCAACTGGACTTTCTTTTTTCTATGGAGATGTTTCGCTTCTCATCTAAAAAGCTTCTTCAGCTCTGACTGGATGGTGGAGAAGGGAAGGGCTTATACTCCTTGCAGACAGCTGGTCATTTGCATCCTTTTAGAGGGTCATTGAGGCCACTTGGAGGTTTATCTATGTCTCCTGAGTAATGCAAATGGTTCCTGTAGTCTGCAATTTTTTTCCTCTGGAAATCCGTTCCTACTCCCACACCATTCCAAGGGCATTCATCCAAAATTGTACAGCTAAGAGTCTGTAGAGATTCTCAGTCATCCAGGTCCTGGTTGCCCCGAAAGGAGACAAGGTCCACCAGAGGCCAAGGTAATGGAGGGGATAGTGTTGCATCGTTGCGATCAAGCTTCTCCTTTTCGAACCTCATGCTACTTACGGAGGAAGAAGACAGAGCTTGCATGATGCTCCTTTTGTGGTTTTTGACCCTTTTGCCTCTGCTTGAATGGCATTCTCCCATGAATAAAAGACAAACAAAACCTCAAAGCTCCATTCTTGCTGAAAAGCCCTACAGAATCTCAGCAAAGGGTATATGACTGATCCAATCCCAGGCCCTTTGATGGACATTCTGCTGCCATCTGCTGCGGGAAGGCAGACTTGACAAAAGAAAGTAAGGATTTTGAATTTGTTTGGAGAAGAAGGCCTAAATCGAACCTAGGTGCACACACTTAGAAGCCTATAATACTGAGATGATTTGGACCTGAGTGATTTGCTAGGATAGACAGGTGATTAGACAGACAGGCAGACAGACAGACAATAGGTAGATGACAGGTGGTGAGAGAGAGAGAGAGAGAGAAATGATAGATAGATACAGACAATAGATAGATTGTTACATAATGAACAGACAAAAGAGAGAAAGATGGATGTAGATAGATAGATAGATAGATAGATAGATAGATAGATAGATAGATAGATAGATAGATAGATAGATA
>BLBF01000045.1:19188335-19202285 GCA_015471245.1 Laticauda colubrina | reverse complement strand
TTCACACGGAGCCAAGCTGCACTGAAAGCCTCCAACACAAGAACAGACTGTTGCCAGCCAATCAAAGCCACAAAACAGACAGAAGAAACCAGGAACACCAATCAATCAAACTCCAAGTCCAATGAACACAGGTCCAGGCTCCCAACCAATCAGAATGGACCAGCCTCAAATTTAAAACCAGGAGCTGTAAGACCCATATCCATACAGAAGCCTGAAGATGGCAGATGAGATTCTGCTGAAACGTTGCTACATAACTGTGGCATCCTTGGTTCTCTCTGAGCTTGGTTGTTTTCAAGCAAATGTTTCACTACCCAACCAGGTAACATCATCAGGCACTAGGTAATGCCTTATCTTGCCTTATTTTACTGATTTCCCCCTGCAGTACTCAACTCAGCTGTTGGAGGCAGTTAACAAAAATAATGTATAATAAAATAATATATTGTGTCCAAATATAATGCAGTAATTGAAGAAAAGATCAGAAGGGTCAATTCAGTTACTAAATTATGGGTTTCTGGTGAATTATAAAATGTAAAATGGAGCTGAAATAAACAGAGAACAAAGAAAGAAAATGTGATAGCAATTGTGTTGATTTTGATTAATGCTCTGCACAGTTCCTTCTGTGTTTGAGATATTAGGAATATCCAATATAGCGTTTTACAGATTAACAATAAAAAAACAAGCCCCTATTGCAAGATGCTTACATCCAAAAATTCAGTCTAGAACCATAGCATAAAGGAGTTTCCATATTATTTGAGAAAAAAATGAATGAAGATTATAAAATTCTTCCAAAAACATCCCAAAAAGGGCTTTGAGGAGAGACCTGAAAAGAAAAAGAAGAAATCAGTTCCTTTTTGTACATGGAGGAGAATATTGAATTCTTCCTTGGGCATTTCAAGAAATTCCTCCATATCTGAAGCAACATTCCTATATGTTTTTTTCAATTAATTTCATATCTATATTTTTAACAAAACAATCTTTAATCTTACAAAAAGAAAAGAAACCTTAAGATAGTAAGATTTTTGGTTTAACAAAGACCACAAAGGAAAGCTCATAAGGTGTTATGGGGGAGAGATATAAAAAGTAAATAATAATTCACCACATTTATTTATTTTATTCTTCCTTCAGCATTGCTAGAGATAAAAGTCATATTTTTATCCTAATCCCTCCTCTTCACATTTTTGTTTTACAGCTATCTAGACTGCTTAGATCGAATTGGAGCTGCCGATTACCAGCCCACAGAGCAAGACATCCTTCGAACCAGGGTCAAAACAACTGGCATTGTAGAAACCCATTTCACATTCAAAAACCTCCATTTCAGGTAAGAAGAATGCAGGTAGCGTGAAAGAATCACCCTGACTGGGTAGATAATCAACTGACGTGGCTCTAGTCCTTTTCATTTACCAATGAGCAGGCTTTGGGGTTGTTGTCTGCACTGCCACAAAATGGCTGGCATGGTAAGTGGGGCTTGACACAGGCTGGTTCAGTTGGCCATCACTATCATTCATCAACACTCTTCCTTTCTCTTCCCTTCATTTCACTTCACTTTCTTTCTCTTCCTTTCCTTTCCTTCCCTTTCCTTCTTTCTTTCTTTCCTTTTGTTTCCGTCTTTCTTTTCCTTTCCCTTCCCTCCCTTCCAACTTGCCTTATCTCCTCCCTCTTCCCCCCACATGCTCCAATGGAGTGTCTTATAGAGGAATCCAAAGTTTTGCCCAACCCTGGGAATTACCTACACAACTCCACAAAAAGTCATTCTCAAACTTGAAGGGTGGAATAAAACCTGCACTGGATGTAGTTATAGTGCAAAGAGACTAGAGCCGAAGGATTTTAAACAAACAAACAAACATATATTTCTATTTTACAAAGTCTCTGCATTTTTGTGCCTTTTCTGAAAACTTGCCAGTACAAATTAAGCTGTGGAGTCTCAAAGCAATGCCCACTCAACAGAATTACTCTGTAATTCAGGAATTTTCTTTCGGTTTCCTTCAGTTTCTGCAGAATTCTCTGCCTCATATGAATGAGTGTATGAGTTTATGAATGAGTCCTTTCAGTTTTGGGAGGAAAGTTTGAAGAAATTGTTTTTCAGCACCTTATTCTGAGATATTATTTTACTTCTTAATCTATAGCTGAGGAAATCATCCAGCTGGCTTTGGGTCAGTTCTCCTATCCAGCAGCTTGAACCATTACACCAAACTGTCTCTCTGCTTTATAGCTTGTTACAAAAAGCTTTGAAATCTTCCTCTAATTTGGAAATTTATTTCTTGAATGTTTTATTGAATATTTCATAAGAAACAAAAGTTCATAATGTTCATAGTTTATGAAATAAACCTTAAAATTATTTGGACCTAGACTAAAGATATCAACCTCAAATCAATCATGAAGTCTTTGATTTGGTCCCCAAAATGGCTTTTCTATTTTTAATCTAACAACAATGACCAAAATTTATCAAACTTATAGGCTGTCTAACTCCCAACAGCTCCCAACATAATCATCCAAACAAAGAAATTGCAATAAAACCAACAAAGGAAAAGGGCAAGAGCAGCAGAAGGCAAAATGAGTTGTACAGAATAATTATATTAATTCTGTGAACATTACTTTTGCTCCCTTTTGCATCTGGTTTTGGTCATCACACTATAAAAAAGATGTTGAGACCCTGGAAAGAGGGCAGAGAAGAGCAACCAGAATGATGAGGGGACTGGAGGCTAAAACATATGAAGAACGGTTACAGGAACTGGGCTTAGCTAGTCTAGTGAAGAGAAGGACCAGAGGAGACATGATAGCATCTTCCAATATTTGAGGGGCTGCCACAGAGAGGAGGAAGGGGGTCAAGCTATTCTCCAAGGCACCTGAAGGCCAGGCAATGAATAATGGATGGAAACTGAACAAGGAGAAATTCAATGTGGAAATAAGGAGACATGTTCTGACAGTGAGAACAAAAGTTGCCTTTAGAAGTTGTGGGAGCTTCATCGCTGGAGACTTTCAAGAAGAGACTGGCCAACCATTTGTCAGAAATGGTGCAGGGTCTCCTACTTGGGCAGGGGGTTGGACTAGATGACCTACAAGCCACATTTGATAATCTCTAATCCCTGTCTTATCCACATCTTTCTCCTTCCTACCTCTTTTTGAGAGCGCTGCCCTTGACCTCCCAATCAGAGTACAAGTGTCACTTGAAGTCACTTATACCCTTTTGTGCTAGGATGAAATGATGAAGAGTTTTCCTTGTTTATTCTTAAGGCTGTTTGATGTTGGGGGTCAGAGATCGGAGCGTAAGAAGTGGATCCACTGTTTTGAGGATGTCACGGCAATCATTTTCTGTGTCGCGCTGAGTGGGTATGACCAGGTACTTCATGAAGATGAGACAACGGTGAGTAGTTCCCCGGCTAAAATAATCCCTGCCACGGCTCTTTGATTTCCTGTATTTTGTTCGTAGCCACCACACCATCGGGGTCCTTTCTTAAACCCAAAGGATCCAACAACATTCTTTATTTTTCATATGTCTTCCTTTGATGCAATGGAGATCCCTTATTATTTAACCATAGTTGGGTTTAAGCCACTGCAATTGGCAGGATGGTCATAGCCCAGGTAATCAGTTCATTCACTCCTTACAGTAACTCAAGAATTTATCCAGAACTCTTCTCCTCTCTCGTTGGTTGTATCTGACCAGGTATCTCTGATGAATAACAGTTTTTTTCAAAGAAAAAAAGTGGGGTAAAACAACCGAAAAAGTTTTATTGTTTATTCTTATTCTGCTGAGAGGGAAAGGGAGGAAGACCTGAGAGATACGTTGCTGTCCTGGGTGTTGACAGAATGAAAATGAAAGAACAGAACAGGTAGAAAAGAAAACATTTGAAACAAATTAATATGAACAGATACCAGGTTGTGCCTGTTTGCGAAAGTCATCAAACCGTGTTTTTTTCCCTTGTGCACATATATGAAAAGTCAACACCAGGTTCCTAAATTCTAGTGTGAATTGAAAAGCATAGAAATGGACATATGTTGAAGAGATTGTCAATGGATAATCATTTATTAACTAACATTTCTAGGGGGCACTACCCCCAATGACTCAGAATTATACATACGGAGATACACAGGCAAACCAGTATTAAAAATGACACAACAATACGCAACGGTGTGCATTATAATGGGAGGAAAATGTGGAGACATCTAACCAGAGGTGGGATTCAAAAATCCAAGCAACCGGTTCTCTGTCCAGTCGCTGGATGGGCATGGCCATGTTGGGTGTGGCCTACTGGAACTTCCAGGAGAGCCGTTTTTCACCTTCCTCAGAGTCCAGAGGCTTCCCTCGGACCTCTGGGAGGATGAAAATAGCCTCCCCCAGAGTCCGGAGGCCCTTTGGAAGCTGGAAACAAGCCCATTTCTGGACTTCTGGAACTTCCAAGAGGGCTGATTTTCACCCTTCCAGAGCTTCAGCGCTGACCCTACACTTACCTGCATCCAAAATGGGCTTTATGGAGACTCCTGGGAGCGGCAAGGTGAGGTGGGCAGGACCATCCAGTCAGTTCAACGACCGGTTCAGTGAACCAGATGTAAATTTAACACCCGGTTTGCCCAAGCTGGCTGAATCCCACCCCTGCATCTAACATCCCAGTTTTCTCTCCCACCGCCATCTTGATAATTAGTTCCAGGAAATCGTTTTGATCTTTCCACCAATTACAGTATGAGGACATATTCCTGCATACTTTCCATAGATGGTGCTCTTTGTAAGGCATGCAGAGAGGGAGGAGTGCATTGAAAAACAGAATAGTCAGACAAATATTTAGTGAGATTTCACCCAAAGTTAACTTTCTATGAAGAGTTGGGCTTCAAAACTATTCTTATCCACACCCCAAAAGAATCAAAGGGAGTCTTTAAAGGTAGTCCTCGATTTACAACAGTTTAGTGACCATTTAAAGTTACAGCAGCACTGAAAAATGTGACTTATGACCAGTTTTCACATTTATGACCATTGTGGCATCCCCATAATCATGTGACCAAAATCCAGAGGCTTGGCAACTGGCTGATATTTATGATGGTCACTGCGTCCTGGGTCATGTGATCCCTGTCAGGATTCTGGCAGTTACTCCAATTAAATCATAAGCCTCGAGCCACACTCCCAAAACCTAAAAAGGATTTATTAGAAATTAACATTCTACGTCCGGCATTTACCTGGGCACAGCCAACTCTGAGATATGTAATTCACTGTCACCCTTGATCCTGCTCCCCCCCACCCCTCTGGGTGTATTATCCAACGAAACACGTCCATAGCCAAGAGTCGTCAATCATGCTCTCCAATTAGATTTTTGAACGGCAGAAGCTTCAGCCATCTAATCAGTTTCTGAAGAAAATATGTATGGAATGTACTTTCGATTCCACACTGCTGCCTGCTCTTTGAAACTCCCCCCCTTCTTTCTGTTGTCAACTATAAAAGGTGTATACAAAATGTTTTATGAGTTGACAATCCCCTTTTGCGACCTTATGTCAAGCAAAGTCAACCAGGAAGCCAGATTCACTAAACAGTGTGTTACTAACTTAACAATTGCAATGGTTCACTTAACTGTGGCAAGAAAGGTTGTAAAACGGGGCAAAGCTCACTTAGCAAATGTCTCACTTAACAATACAAATTTTGGGCTCAATTGAAGTCATAAGTCGAGGACTATCTGTATTTATTTACTAATAAATATTCTTATTGGAGCTTCCGAGATATCTCCCTCACTCCCTCTTGATTCAAACACTAACAGCCAGCAAGACTGTCCCCAAGGTGCTTTTTCAAGAGGCAGCTGGCCTTCCTTCATTTTTCCTTGAAGACATTTTGCTTCTCATCCAAGAAGCTTCTTACAGTTCTGATTGAATGGTGGAGAATGGAAGAACTGAAAAAGCTTCTTGATTGAGAAGTGAAAGATCTTCAAGGAAAAACAAATTCCAGTTGCCTTTGGAAAAGCAACTTTGAGTCAGCCATGATCCACTCTCTGTCTATGGATGACTGAGAATCTCCATACATAGCCAGCAAGAATGGGATTTTACAGGGACGGGGCAGGAGTAGGAATGTAAAGATTCATACAGAAGACATATAAGAGTAAGGAATCCTTTGCTTTATGCTAGATCTGAGATTTCAGGCACAACAATTTGTCCAGCAAAATTATTACATGAGGTTTCAAATCTGGCAACCTGTTTCCCAAAATAAAAGAACGCTATTTCTCCCAAATAGAGCAGAACCCTATGTAATATTAAGGGAAATATGTTGAACAATGATTTTTCTCTCCTTAATGAATTGGGTGGAGGGCAAGGGGCATAAAACAGGAAAGGGAGAGAACGACAGATGGAGAATGTTATTACCTGAACCCCTTGTTATTTTATGTATTCGATTTATTAAAAAAATATTTATTTAATTCCCATGGAATGCAATATTTGAAGCAAGGTGGTTGGGTCATGAAACCTTTGTCTGGAAATACTCAAATTTTGCTGAGAGAAGGCAGTATTTTTGTAATAACTGGTTCATATCAGAAGTTGCAAATTTAAAATTATTCAAGTTATGGATTACTGTATGTTGTAATAAAATTTGGGTTGGGGTAGAGAAAATCCGAATATTTGCTTAGCTTTTTCGTTGCTTTTTCTTTCTCAGTCACAATTCCTAAGCATTTACAGTACTTAAACTTCCAACTCATTGCTTGTTTTGTACTTTTAATATTCCTTTTAATATTCCTCTAAATTATACAATTTACCAATGCCTTTTAACTATACACTCAAGAAAAGTGCATATTGGCAAGTCCAAAATTTTCCAGGTGATGTATCTTTCAGAACTATTAGAATAGCATGGCACGTCTTCAACACATAGATCCTTCTTTCATGTACATAAAAATGTTGTTATCTTGATTCATCCTGGCATGAGATTTAAGAAGTTTTGGGACATTTCTAGAAGTTTCAAATGATAAAAATCAGACTGAAACTCGAAAACAAACAGCAAGTTGGACAGGGAAGGGAAAAATTATTAAATAACTTTGTGATTCTTCTTTCAACCTGTGCTTCCTCGTACCATAAATCTCTACCCCGTGACTCTAGGTTTTGACATTGCAAGTGGAAACAAATACTTACCTGGAAAGTTAATTTTGGATGTTCCTTGAACTGGGTCGGTTTAAAAAGTCAACTGCCCCCTTTGCTTATCACTGAAGGGGTTTTAAGATTCAGCTGCCTGTTTCTAAGCTGGGAAGGTAGACAGAATTGGTGGGTGAAGCTTGTTCTTTAATTTAGAGTCTTTGGATCTTAGAATTAAATGGATTAGATCAAGAAACAGGTAACCAGCTTCATAGATGTTTGCGGCAGAGAAAAAAAATTACCCGGTGCTCAGCTGAGGAAAATATTAAGCTGCGCTCCTCTGAAGTTGTTTTGAACCATTGTGTTGTACCAGTTGCTTTCTGCAGAACATATTGTTTCCATACTGTTATCTGTTTTCCTCTTTCAGCTACGAAAGGATAGGTGCTTAACTTGATTATTGAAATAACTTTCTTTCTGGAGGTGCACAATGCATTGGACCCAGTTACTCAACCTGGGCAGATCATGGCTGATCCACTTCATGAAACCTTTGAAACATAACTCAATGAATCAACAAAGGAATGGGGGTTCCTTTTACAGAGTTACACCATTTTATACCTGTGCAAACACCAGAGATTCATCTAATTCCACCTTGATGTTGTGTAAAAAGACATGGAAAACGTAGCTATGCTCTCAAGCTTTGGAGCAGAGTGGTGGTTGAGCTCCTGTGAAATGGGTTTTATTGTTCTTTAAAGTCTTTCTAAGTACTTATAATATGCTTCTTTTTAAATTTTCCTATATTTTTGATCTAAATTGAAAGATGAATGAATGAATAAATGAATGAATGATTAACCCAATATGCTGAACCATCAAAAAAATTAACCAAACTGAAAAATAAGCAAGCATAGTGTACTGTGCAAATAAAACTGTAGTGTTTTAACTGGCCTGGTTAGGGATGTTGTCTGAACTGTCTCTACGCTGTAATATTTTAAAGCAAAACAGTAATCTGGGAAAAATGACTTTCACGCAATAGTTAGGAAATTGGCTCTATCAATGCAAGAGTAGAATGAAAAGAAGAATCTCAGAAGAGTTGTTTAATTTCTTCTCCAGAAGTATATAGTTCTCCCTTATTTCACTTCTGAAATAAAGAAGTAAAAAGGGAACAGATGTGTTTCTTTTATAGCAGGTTTCTTTGGGTGCCATTCTGGGGTTTGCATAAGATCGGAAAAAGCTGATTAAACTTAACTTTTGTTGGTTAAAAAATAATCTTGCTGTACTTTGGGGAGAGAGTATATGTGCAAAGGAGCGATTGCTTGCAATTATTTTGCTGTTAGTTTTGCAATTTTAATAAGAAAATGGAGGAGAATGGTATGAAGAGATGAGGATATTTCTTGTTTGATAAGGTTGAGTCTTCTGAAAATTGGTCCTTCGGATTTCAAAACATTAGTCTCCCTGCATGGGGTCAGAGACATATAGCATTTTCATTTTGGTGACAGTTTTATTTATGGGATCATAAATACAAGTGAGCTGAATCTGATCGCTTCTTGATTCTTGGATGGAACGCAACCAGAGAACCCCAGGGCTGTAGAGTAGACTAGGAATTAAGGGAAAAAAAGTCTCATTAGCAAATATTTTCCTACTGTTGTCCAAATAAGATGCACAATATGACCTTTAAGGCAGTGATGGGATTCATCCAGTTCGCACCAATTTGGGAGAACCAGTTGTTAACTTTCTGAGCAGTTTGGTGAACTGGTTGTTGGAAGAAATCATTAGGGCAGAGAACTGGTTGTTACATTATTTGAATCCCACCAGTACTTTAAGGTCCCTGGGTCAAGCTTGACTCAGATGAAGCCCCTATGATCTGTGTGGATCAAACTGGGAAGTTCTTTTACTTCACATCCCAAACCAGCCAGCCGTAGAAAATATCCAAAAGCAGCAGAATAACCTTAATAAGTTCTCAGGTTCACACAAAACATTGAATCAAATAGTTCATCTGTGAGAAAATAAAAATCTTGGTGTAAGAGATTCCACTCTATCTTCTTTTTCCTAGAAAAAGCAACTGACTCCTAATGTCAGCTGTGCATTAAACCAACTGGTTGAAAAGAGACAACTAGACTGATAGCTAGAATGGTAGACAAGCAGACAGAGAGACAGATGGATGGAGAGACAGAGCAACCACTTATATGGCATATACAGGTTTTGTTTTTTTATAAAGAAGTGGGAATCAAATTTCTTTAGAGTTGGATATTTTGGTGGAATGTGATAAAAGAGTCACAGGAGGAAGGGGGGTCTTTCCCAAGCAGCTAAAAGCCAGATTAACCTGAAGTCCTTGTTGTACAAGAAGGCTGGACTCTCCCTAAACTTTAACAGGGTGCCAGCCTTGGAAGCCATATTATTTGGAAGCTTCAAGACTGCCACATTTAGTGCCTGGGAATTTGGGAGAGGGGATTTCATAGAGAGGTGAAAGATTAGACTCAACAACATTCTTAGAAAGTCAAGGACATGTTGCCCTGCACCTGGAGAGGAGGGTCTGGAAGAATGTCTCCAGTTGGGATGACACTTGATTGGGCCATGGGATTGACTGGTGGGTACAGGGAATAGATCGTTGATTTTCTTTTGGGAAGGGAAAACCCAGAACTCTCAGATTCGGCTTTTCCCAGATGTGCCAATATGACAACTGTAATAAAATGGAACTTTGAGAAAATGCTTGTCTCAGAGTTTTTTGGTTTGGAGTTGGTTAGTTGGAACAGTGACACAGGGTATATTTAACAGTTATGTAGATTTGTGCTTTAGTCTGGGAAGATTCTTGTGTAGAGGTGAGCAACAATAAAGAAACCATTCTGACTAACTCCTCATGTTGTTCTCAGTTCCTTGCATCTACCCATTTTAAAATTACTGAGATTGGGAAACACTGGTCTAGCTGGATGTCTTCCAAACATATTTACAGAGGTTATATTCATTCAATTTGATGTGTCTATAAAACTATACGTTGTAGAGTAGAACATTGTGAGTTTAGAAATGAGCACCCTTTAGAATTCACAGACATCAAATAGGTGATGAGGCCAATGTGCAAACGACAAAGATGGTGTCATCGTCTCTTGGTGTCACAATATAGAGTTTCTCTTCCTGTCAACCAACTCTGTGCTCTGCCCATCTGAATATGCCAGGCTAGTCAAAAGCAAGCAAGACGTTTAAGCTGTTTTTGTCCTATGAGAATGTTCTCCAGAAGTTAATTCTGAGTTGGACCCATGGTCTGAAAGAATTGAAATTTACTAATTAACGAAGAATTGAAATTTACTAATTAACGGTCCATTTGCCCAGACTTGGGACAGGCTAAGAATGACACATTGGCCTAAATTAAGACCATCTAAAAAGAACTGTGTTTTTTTTAACTGTGGTGGTAGACGAGAGCTCATTAATTTCCCTCTGTCACACAATCTATGTGGCTATAAAAACTCAGTGGAAGAGATGAATAGCTTTGTACAGGAGTTGTTGTTTTTTAATGTTTTATCTCCCAAATCTCTTTCTGTCATACCTCCGTTTAACTGAATATTTGGGCACATTTCTCACAACACGTCATTAATTCACATTAATCCAGTCTTCCAGTTCTCACCATTGACTCTTTTTTGGAGCAGACAATGAGTTTCCCCTGCTTTCTTTTGTAGGGGGGAAATGCCCCCATTTCTGACCTCTTCACTCCCACTTCAAGGTCCTTCACATTTTGATGAACCTCTTCAAAGATACCACACGTTCGCTGGAACTTGATTTGAAAATCCATGCTTTGATAGTTGTGTTGAAAAGTCCTGGTTGATTGTTTTTTTCACAGAGGGGAGAGGGGTTGATGTTACCTCAGGAACCTTCCGCAGATCTTCCCATCACTTGAAAAGATCTCTCTTTTTATGTCTATCCTCTTTGTTTGGTTAATTGCAATTTGTACCAAGCCGCATTCAGCAGGAACTACGGCACCTGACGTAGTGCCCTCCAACAAGACCAAAACAAAGACCACCTCTCAGGTCTAATATCTGCTTTGCTTCTCGATAACCCATTATGACTCTCTGGGTTGGCTTCTACCTCCATTACGGCTGCTCCTTTCTGCTATTCCATTTCCACCTTGGGCCTCTCGCTTCCAACTCCAGCAGGCTTCTTCACCATCACTTTCCCTGGGCCGACTGATCTTATCTAACAGAACAAAGGCAAAAATAATGAGGTTTTGAGAGACCCCCTTCCAATTTGGCAGGTATGAAGCTTCTCTTGAACTGAGAAAAACCATAGAGTTGAAAGCAGCTGAAGGACAGGACACCCCCAGGCTGATTTTGCTGTGAACCATATACCCTGTATCTTGTCACTCCTTATTGACACATCAATTTTGCTAACAATCACTTATCCACGTATTGTTATTTCATGCATGCGTTCAAACTGAAATTCACATTCCTCTCATTCTTGCATTTGAATTTGTGGGCCTTGTTATTATTATTTTCCCATTATTGGAAAACTCCAAATTACAATCTCATCTAATCTTTCCGCTTGAGGCATGAACTAAACTTAATCAATCTAGAAATATTCGCATTATTCATAGGTATGGTCTTCCTAGTTCCTTGCCCTTCCTTTTCCCTTCTTTTTTTTTTTTTTTCATCCTTGGTTTCTTTTGTGCTATGATTTTGAGCAAACCCCACCTTCCAAAACGTATCAGTTCAAGGATGTTGATATTAAACCAACCAACTAACAAATGTTAAATGAAATAACAAAAAGGCCTCAAAATCACACAGCAAGATTATTGTCCTGAAGAGCCTTCTCCCTTTTAGACTGCTTTCAACTCTGGATTAATTCAAGGGTGACATCCAGCCATCCTTGGTTAATGTCTACAGTCAAATACTGTCCCACACAATCAATGATCCTACGGTCAACATTTTTACTGATCTGTTCTAACAAATCTGCATGATTTGCTTCCAGCTTCAATTTGCAGCCTGTAAGGGCAATAACAGTTCCTTCCTCCACTCAGCCATCAAAATGCATGTGCATGGTGATTTTATCTGAGATGGAATCCTGTTTATTTATTTATTTTTAAATATTATTCAAAATCTTAAAGCTTTATTAAAAGAAAAACAAAGCCACACATGCTTTGGTGCTGTTAACTGAAGCTCACATCTATACCAACGGCGTCTCCTTGGCTGTGTTTCATGCAACACACTTAACTGTTGTTAAGTAGACCCTCTTTCTGGGTTCACACAACAAATCAAACTCTACCCCCAATCAAAAGGATTTGGTGAATTCAACAGGCGAAGCCATAAAAAGAAAAACTGACCATGGTTAAAACTGATCAAACTGAGTTTTTTCTGTAGATGGTTCTTTAAGTGTGTTGTGCAAACCCAGTTGTCATATACATACACATATTTTTTTTCCATGTTTAAATATGGGCTGTGTTGCACCCATTGTTGTCTGCTTCCTTTTGAGTTTTTTTCTTTCTTAATTTTAGATGCTTCCCTACATGTTGAAGATGGCTTTGTAACCATCCTGGCCTGACATGCTATCTCTTTTATGTTACAGAATCGCATGCATGAATCATTGAAGCTGTTTGATAGTATCTGTAACAATAAATGGTTCACAGATACCTCCATCATCCTGTTCCTCAATAAGAAGGACATCTTTGAAGAGAAGATTAAGAAATCCCCCTTAATTATCTGCTTTCCAGATTATACAGGTAAATAAAACACATCCTTTCATTTAAAAAAAAGACAAATAAATCTATACAGAAAGAGTATCTTGTGACTCAAAATGTTTGCCCTTTTGTTGAGGCAAACATTCCCAAACTATGGTCCACAAATAGACCAGATGTTGTATTAAAATTGTGTTTGAAAGGGCTAGGGAAACATTAAGAATATCTAAATATGGCCTTATAGTTGATTAAATCACAATCAGATAATAAACTCAGAGATAGTTTTGAAGAGGTTCAGATCAGGACAAAAAACAATGGATGGAATTAACACTCTCTCCCTCCCTCTCTCCCTCTCTTTCTTTCTCTCTCTCTCTCTTTCTCTCTCTCTCTCTCTCTCTCAGTAGTACTCAACTTACAAGACAAATTGTTAAGTGAGCTTTGCCCCATTTTACGACCTCTCTTGCTGCAGTTGTGAAGCTAGAAACATGGTCGTTAAGTGAATCTGGCTTCCCCTTTGACTTTGCTTCTCAGAAGGTCGCAGAAGGGGATCACCTGATCCCAGGACTCTATGGCCAGCATGAATATGAATTTTGATCCATGATCAAGGGATTCTAAAACACTCACAAGCGTGAAAACTGGTCAGAACAGAACAGAAGAATGGAATAGCAGAGTTGGAAGCAGAGGTGGGCATTCAGCAGGTTCTGACCAGTTCTGGAGAACTGGTAGCAGAAATTTTGAGTAGTTTGGAGAACCGGCCAATCCCACCTCTGACAGGAGATTTCATTATAAGTCATGTCATTGTAACTTTGAACTTCTTCCATGTCATTGTAACTTTGAATGGTCACCAAAAAAACCTGTTGTAAGTCGAGGATTACCTGTGTGCAGCTTTAAGAATTCCAAGCAAACGTGCTTTGAATTCTTTTTCATTATAGGATCCAAAACTTTATGTTTTGGGAACATTTTGGATAACCATTTGTCTGAAGTGATGTAGGGTTTCCTGCCTCGGCAGGGGGTTGGACTAGAAGACCTCTAAGGTCCCTTCCAACCAGTGGTGGGATTCAATTTTTTTTACTACCGGTTCTGTGGGCGTAGCTTGGTGAGCATGGCAGGGGAAGGATACTGTAAAATCTCCTGTCAGAGGTGGGATTGGCCGGTTCTCCAAACTACTCAAAATTTCTGCTACCGGTTCTCCAGAACTGGTCAGAACCTGCTGAATGCCCACCTCTGCTTCCAACTCTGCTATTCCATTCTTCTATTCTGTTCTGTTCTGTTCT
>BLBF01000045.1:19166524-19188325 GCA_015471245.1 Laticauda colubrina | reverse complement strand
ATTTGATTTGATTTGATTCTATTTCTATCCTATTCTATTCTATCCTATCCTATTCTATTTCTATTCTTCTATTCTGCTCTATTCGATTTGATTCGATTTCCATCCTATCCTATCCTGTCCTATTCTCTTCTAGATATTCTATTCTATTCTATTCTATTCTATTCTATTCTATTCTATTCTATTCTATTCTATTCCACTCTTTTGAGGAAATTCAAACCTTGCTTCTCCAAAACCTTTCATTCTTCCTCTGGATTGGTTGGCCCATCTGTCAATGAGAGCCAACATTGACAGTCTCTCCTTGGGGAGTGGGGGGAAAAACATACTTTCTCTTGGCTGTTCTTTGTCTCCTTTGCAGGACCCAGCAACTTCCCGGATGCGGTGACTTACATCCAGACACAGTACGAGAGCAAGAATAAGTCATCCAACAAAGAGATATACACTCACATCACCTGTGCCACGGACACCAACAACATCCAGTTTGTCTTTGATGCTGTAACTGATGTCATAATTGCCAATAATTTGCGTGGATGTGGACTATATTAAAAGCCCCTTTCTCCTTCCTCCTCCCCCACCCCCACCATTCTGTAGAAGAATCTCAATTCGTTGCGTTGTTTGATTCGATCTCCTTACTCTTTGTATGTGTCCCCAAGATGCATCAGTTTGTTTCAGATGTAAGGGGTTGGTGTTTTATGGTGGGGAAGAGGGAAATTGCTGTCTGTGCCTCCATTCACAGAGTGTTTTGTTTTGTTTTTTTCACCGCATACACATGGATAAAGAGTGAATAATTGGCTCTGGAAAAACGCTGAAGGAAATTTCATAAAAATTGCCCAAATCTTGTTCAAACTTTCAACTCTCGCTTCCATTTTCCCACCTCTGTTCCTCTGCCTTTAAATGCTCTGATTTCTTTTTTCTCAAAAAGCTTAAGACCATAGAAAATAGATATGTTATTAATACTTTGGCTTTTTCCTCCATTGTTTCTCCTTTTCTCTCCTCCTCTCCAAACTTTTCCCTTCCACCCAACCTGGACTTTTTTGCCTTCAAATTTTACTGTTTTTCCATTCTGAAATACATCTGAAACATCAGAATGTTGAATTTCCAGAGCAAGAATTCCACGTATTCATTTTGCCCTTGGGGCAAACATGCACAGTTCACACATTCCAGGAATAGACTATCAGTGGCCAGTTCTTAAATCTGATAAAAGAGCAATCTGCTCGGTTTCAACTCCCAGGATCACAAGTTTTCCTCATCTTTTTGAAAACATCCAGGGATGGAACTCCCACAACTTATAGCCACCCATCTTATAGCACACAACTCTGGGTAGCTAACAATGAATGAAGGGTTCACAAAGAAGATGGTGTGTTAAGCAAAGGTTTCATTTTTCATGGAAAGAAATAGGAAGGACATTAAGGGACCATGTATTTTGATGGGCACACCAAAGGTCCCATCACAGGAGCTGTTTAAATTTGAAGCCAGATTTGCGTACGTTCTTCCTTTAGAAAGGTAAGGAGCAAGGTCAATCAAACAGGAAGTAGAGTAGAGAAAAGGAAGTAAGGAGAGCCAGTTTGGTCTTGGGGTGAAGGCACCAGGCTAGAAAGCAGGAGATTGTGAGTTCTAGTCTTGCCTGAGCCATGAAAGCCAATTGGGTGACTTTGGACCAATTGCTAGGAGACGGTGATTCTAGTCCCCCTTAGATATCAAAGCTGATTGGGTTACGTTGGACCAGTCTCTCTCAGCTCAACATACCTTCACAGGGTGGTTGTGCTGGGCAAAGAAGAAGAAGGAAGTTATGTGGGATATGTTTGTCACTTTGCATTAAAATAATATAGGCAGAATGCAAACAAATAAATAAATAGAATGGTTCATCACCATATCCAGCAGAATTATGGTCCAAGGCAGTGTTCCTGGCTCGTAGGTAGATTTATCAGATATCATGATGGTCAGAGTGAAGAAGGGACAATGGAGGTTGGAATCTGGTTTGAGATGACAAGAGTGTCAAAAAGTGCCATGAGAACGGGGCAGAGGGCAATCGGCCACAGGAAAAATAGGAGTAAATAGATGAAAGAAAAAGCAAGCAAGACAGATAATGAAGCTAAGAGTTATGCAGAAGACTCCTCAGTTTGAACAAAGGCAGAAAGAAAGTCCAAGGAAGTTGATTTTGGAATGGGAAAAGTAGCAAAAGGCATATTTCAAAGGCCAGGAGGAAATGGTTGCAAAACCAACTGGGGAAAGTCTTGGATTAGATTCTCCAGAGGTTGTGGGTGCTTTAAACACTGAAGGTGTTTAAAGAAGAGACTGGACAAACCATTTGTCTAAACTGGTCTCTGCCTGAGCAGAAGGTTGGACTAGAAGGCTCCAAGGTCCCTTCCAATTCTGCTATTCTGTTAATCTATTAGGTGGTTATGATTTTTTGGCCAGTTAGTAAGACTTTCTTGAAACCATAGAAGAATGCTAGATGTGTGTGCATCTATGGAAGGCAAGTGGATTAACTGAATCAGAAATATCAGGTAGAAAAACAAAGATCTTCTTATTGGATGCTTTCTATATTTATTGGGCTCCATTTCTCCATAATCCACCCTCCTGATGGTTAGTTGTGCGAACTGGGGATTATGGGAGAGATGTTCAAGAGATACGTTGAAGGCATCAGATGGCCATTGCAGATTAGAGACACAAGATAATATAAAGTTGTTTCAGCTAATGGAATTTAGAGGAATGGATGAGAGCAGAAATGATGAAGTGATAAGAGATATGAGCCTGCCCTTAGGAATCTGTTGTGCATCTTCTACAAAGTTTGGAACTAGTTTATTAATTATTAGATTAGAAGTGTTAATTTTTTTTAAAAAAAAGAATGACTAATAATTGAGTCTTCAACAAAGTGCCGTTAAAAATGTTACAGGTAATCCTTGATTTACAACCTTACAACCACAATTGAGCTCAAAATTATTCTTGCTAAGCAAGATAGTTAAGTGAGTTTTGCCCCATTTTAAGACCTTTTTTGCCACAGTTGTTAAATGAAACACTGTTGTTAAGCTAGTAATACAGTTGTTAAGTGAAGCTGGCCTTCCCATTGACTTCGCTTGTCAAGAAGGTCACAAAATGGGATGATATGAGCTTGGGACACATCAATGGTCATAAATATGAATCAGTTGCCAGGCATCCGAAATTTGATCCTATGATCATGGGCATGCTGCAGGTCATAACTGTGAAAAACAGTCATAAGTCCCCTTTTTCAGTGTCATTGTAACCTCAAGCAGTCACTAAATGAATTGTGACTTGAGGACTGCCTGTACTCAAATGAACAACGTGGACTTTCTTTTGGAAACTCTTGGGAGTAAAATGCAGGTTGGAAATGATGACCAGGAAGAAATAATAAAAAGAAAGAAGGGTGTTCAGAAAGAAAAAATAAATAAATAAGACAAGATGGGAACCTAAGTAGAGGAAAGAAGAAGGTACCACATTAAAAAAATGGCAAAAAATAGAGTTGAGCTAGAGGAGAATTAAATTTAAATGCTGTATTGTTGGAAACCTTAGTCTAAAACTAAGCCTGAAATTCACAATTGGATTATCAACTTCTACTTTTCTTCAATTTATTCAACTCAAGGGTTGAGCCAGGAATTTGATAGCTGGTTGTTCTGGCATCAGATGAGAAGGGGCGTTCTGTTTTTATTCTGTTTTTATGAACCACTATGGGAGATAGGCGGCCATATAAATCCTTTAAATACATAAATAAATAGAAATATAATAAAAACTTGGTTGGGAACTTAAAATTACTGCAATTGTAGATGCTTGATAGAAGAACATGAACAATGGACTCTTTGTGTTATTGGAAAATGTATCTGGGTATCAGAGGCTTAACTATTGAAGAGTAATGCTGAATGTATGAGTTTCATTTTTGCTTTTTATCTTTGTTGCCTAATTTAAACCAAAATATACCATGTAAGCCGACTGTCATATTTTCATAGGTGGAAGCTGAATAGAGAGCATTGCCTAACTAGTGGTGCAGGCAGGTAATATTTTGAGAGTGTTCCTATCAAATATTTTCAGAGCTGTGTTTGTGCTTTGAAGCAAATTCACATCTTATTTTTCCCTGAATAAGGCCTAAATTAAAAGGTTTGGCATTTGATTGTATCTCTAGGGCAGAGTTTTCAACCTCAGACACTTTTAAGGTGCGTGGACTCCCAAAATTCGCCAGCCAACATGAAGTCCATACGTCTTAAAATAGCTGAGATTACACTTATCTTGCTCTGAAGGATAGCTGGTCTTGTGGTTTTCCTGGAACATCTTTGCAATAATGTTAGGTTTTTTTAAAAAAAAAATATTTCTCATAAAATGTGAGAAACACAGATTTGGTACCTTCCAAATGTATGAAATGATGTGATGGTTGACCACTCTGCTTGGGAATTTGGGAAGGTTCAATCTTGGCATTTTGGAAGGGCACCTAACCTATCTGCATAATTCATGCAGAGACGTCTAACCATCGCTGAAAAAATGCACTAGATTGCTACAACACAGTCTCTTTCCGTCCTTAGATATTTGCATATACTCAGTTTCAAGTTAATCGCTTTGAGGAACTAAAAAGTAGTAAAATTCGACTTATCTTGCCCAGGCACATTGGCTGAGAATCCTAAATCAATGCAGATGCCTTGGTGGAAATCCCAAATTCAAGACTTGCATAGAAATTTTAGCAGTGTTTCCCAATCTTAAAGCATTTCTTTATCTCTGGCTTTTCAAATCTTAATATAGCCTCTTGTAGCAGGGCATGTTCTAGAACAGGTAGAATTCCCCATGACCCTGGAGGGAGCTACATTATTGTCTTAATATCAAAGCAACTCAACAGAACATTATCTTTTTTGCCACAAAAAGAGAGAGGGTAATTAACCTGCAAATAGAGACATGCTCCTGCTAAACCTAGCAATATTCTTAATTCATCCTTGCATAATTGTCCTCTGCAGGGATGAGTAGCCACAACAAACATGACACACTGTGTTATTTCTTTTCCTTTAACTTTTGCAAGCGAGCAAGATAGTCCTCCTGTATTTATCAGTAAATCAGTAGTGGCTGACAAAGGGCTTCTTCCAAGGAGTCAGACTCGCAAAGAAATAGTTGGCTTCTTCAGCACGAGTGCCTTCTGCAAATGTGAATTAAGCCATGATTATTCATATGAGAAGCGTGTATATTGCATGCAAGAAGTCTGCTATAATTCTGCTTTCCAGTAATGCAGTAAGAAGAAAGATCAATGTTGCAATGTATAAACCACACAACCTGAAGAGGTTGCTGACTGATGGATGATTAGTTGTGTGCTTGTTAAGTTGGTTTTGATTTTTGGCAACCACATAGTTATATTTTTGTTTTTCCAGGATACTCTGTCCCCAATCTGGTGTGTCCAAACTTCCAATGATGCATCTACGTTACGGCTATTGTTTTATTTTGTATAGCATACCCAATTATTTGTGTGGCTGGCCTGCCTAATTGATATTCTATTTGCTACAGGTGGAAAAGGGCAGGATGCAGAAATGTTCTCATTTCTGAAAAATCTTAGTATACTCATAAGTCACTATTTCTAGATTTTTTTTTTTCCAAACTCTGTCCACAATGTGAAGAGTCAGAAACTTGCAGCGCCCCTCCCTCCCCCCTTTTTTTAACGTGATCAGAATTTAACTTTTTGGGGGACTCAAGCAGAATTCAGAAACTCTGCTCTACAATTCTCCCGCTCTTCTTCCAATATGAACTGTAGTTCCCCCAATAACTAACACATTTATTTGCTGAAAACCAGCACTGTCAGAAACACTGAATGCTTACAAAACTGAAGTCTATAACAAATAAATTCCATGAGGTTGGCTGAAAAGGTGTGATGCAGAAGTCAAGGAGATGTGGGCCACTAAAATCCAGATTTTACATCTAGGGGTTTAGGTTAGGGTCCCACTGTCAATATTTATTATTACAGGTAGTCCTCAACTTGCAACGGTTCATTTAGTGATCGTTTGAAGTTACAAGGGCACTGAAAAATGTGACTTCTGACCAGTGGTGGGATTCAAATTGTTTTACCACCGGGTCAGTGGCCGTGGCTTGGTGGGCATGCTTTGCCTAATTCCCGGGCATAGCTTTCGCCACACCAGCTGAGGCCTGCAGCTGAGACGAAAAAGAAGAGAAAAGTGCAGGGGCAGGTAGGAGGGCCCATCCTGCGCTTTTCTCTTCTTTTTCCTCTCAGCTGATTATAGGAGGCTTTTCTTATTATCAGTTTGAGCAAACTGGTCCAAACCGGTAGTATAACACCACTGTTTCCAATCATTTTTTCACACTTACGACCCCGTGGTCATGTGATCAAAATTTAGACCAGGGATCTTCAAACTTGACAGCTTCAAGACTTGTGGACTTCAACTCCCAGAATCCTTCCTCTGAGTCATGTTAGCTCAGGAATTCTGGGAGTTGAAGTCCATAAGTCTTAAACTTGCCAAGTTTGAAGACCCTCAATCTATTCTATCTATGCATTCTATCTATCTATCTTATCTCTTTCTTTCTCTCTCTCTCTCTCTCTATTCTACCTCTCTTTCTCTCTCTATCTATGCCAGGGCTCTTCAAACTCGACAGCTTTAAAACTTGTGGACTTCAACTCCAAGAATTCCATCTCCAGTCATGTTAGCTCAGGAATTCTGGAAGTTGAAGTCCACAAGTCTTAAACTTGTCACATTTGAAGACCCCTGGTTTAGACCCTCGGCAATAGACTCATATTTATAAAAGTTGCATTGACCTGGGGTCATGTGATCCCCTTTTGCAAACTTCTGGCAAGTAAAATGAAGGGGGAAGCCAGATCCCGTGGCCAGAAAGATCGCAAAATAGGGCAAAATTCACTTAACAAATGTCTGACTTAACAACAGAAATTTGGGCTCAGTTGTGGCCCGTAAGTCAAGGACTACCTGTACTGAAATCCATGCCAAAATATAATGAAGGTAAATGCTTTTCCTGGATTTAACTTTGTGAATATGCACAAACATGTTGGCCATAAAGAATGTGAAAAAGCTATTGTGGAAATGCAACATTTATACCCTTAAGAATACCTGTTTGACTTCTGCAGCCAAACAATTTTAAATTCTGATGGTTAGGTGTGGTGTGATCTTTAAAATGTGGTTTTAGGTGAGGTTGTGAGATTTTGATAGCTAACATGGCAAGGTGAGCTACAGTGTTGCAGGGACTGATTATGTGAACATCTTATATTGCCTTCAGTGCCCCCAAAGGTCTTATTCACTCTGATGGTGTTTGAAGATCATAAGCAGAGAATTGTTCATAATGCAAAGGACGTTTGTGCTGTGTGACATCATCAGCACAAACAACTCGACTCAACTGATGTGAATTGCCTACTGACATTGTCGGTAGGATGATGTCATTGTGCCGCGTGTCATCGTGGTAACACGGTGGCTTGTAACAAATACCTATGACCCCAAACAGAGCCTCAAAGCAGTAAATTGCTGGGTTTTTATTATCTCTGCGCTGTAGAGAAGGGCTGACGATAAGACATTTTGTGTTAATGGTTAAAAGCTTTCGAGGTAATACAATGCTCATGGTGGATAAAGTATCCAGCAATCCTATTTAATAATGATGGTCAAAATGGGGAGAAGTTTTGCAAAACCTTTTGGACATTTCAAGAGAGATCTTACTCTCTGTGTCTGCATAACATGTTGTAGCCCCTTGTAAAGTGGTGTGTGTGTGTGTGTGTGTGTGTGTGTGTGTGTGTGTGTGTGATGTAAAACAACTTATTTTGGGACTCTTCGTACCTTAGGGATCTGTTTTCAATTTTTCTTCAGCACAAAGATATGAGTGATACTATAAAGAAAGGCTGCCTTAACCCATCACAGTAAGTTGTAATGTAACTTCTTTCCTTATAGTCTAGATTCCACCCATGTGGTCCATAAACCTTAGTTTATAGGTTTGTGTGGTGTGTGAAACCAGGAAGTTGTGATTTGTGGTTTTTTTTTTTTCCCCTTCTTTAAACGACCCTATAATCCAGTGGCTCCCAATCTTTTGAGCATCAGGGACCGGTTCCGTGGAGAGTGGTTTTTCTGTGGTCCAGAGGGGCTGTGGTTTCACATGCTGCCTGCATCCCACAGCTTGTTTGCAAAGCCCAGTTTCTGGCATGCCACAGACTGGTGCCAGTGCCCAGACTGGGGGCGTTGAGGACTGTAATCCCTTGCATTTCCTAGTTTGGAACACGGTCCAGGGAGCTTTGCTATTTCACTGCATTAAACCTACTTTGGGGTTATGCTATAGCAGCAGGAAAAGCAAGGGGGGCACATGGCACGAGCAGCATTATGCTGCCATACCACAAACTTCTCCAACCCTTTTCTGCATGCATCAAGGTGCATCAGCCCAACACTGCTTTTTGTCATTTTATTGAAAAACATTTGAACTAGCAGAACCCCTATGTTACAATTTTATTCTGTTTTCCACCTCAAAACGGCAGAAAAATCTCGATCCTGGTTTTTGGCAGCATTTTGCCAACTGTTCTGACCCAGCTTCCCAAACACGACAAACCCCCTGATGTGAACTCAAAAGATTCCTTTGTTAGGAATGCCGGCAGCCGCAGCAAAGTTTCTGTTGCAGGCTAACAAGTCTGGCCAGCCAGAAGATGAATAGTTATCTGCCACATCTATTTATCTCCATCCCCTGCCTTTTATCCCAAGAGCTAGGATGGGGCCTCGCTAGCAGTGGTGGATCTTCCGTCCCAAGGTCTGGCTCATAGATTTCCATTGTTCTCCTCTCCTCTGACTTCTGTGCATCTGTGTCAGGTACTGGACCAGCTATTCCTCCTCTTTCTCATCAGCATGGGAGCTGTTGACTTTCCATCTGAGGGCTGACGGATGGCCGAGGCTCCACTTCTGTCTCTCTTTTTGACAGCTCCATTCCTCTTCCCCCTCTGAGCTCCCAGGTTGCCTCTGACTCCAATGTCACTCCTCCTCCTCCTTTTATTTGGCTGCTGGAGTGGCCAGTGACCAATAGGCCACAACACCAGTATTGAATAAGTCAATTGGGTTCCAATGTTGGCCATCCCAAATTGTTGGATCAGAGATGTAGAGATATACCCTGGAAATTGTTTTATCAGGCTTATCACTAGGTGTCTCAACAGGTGGGAGCATCCAACCAACCTTTTCTGAGCTCTGAAGCTCTATGGGACTGGGCCAGTTGGGCTTTTGATGGGAGACATTCAGAGAATCTCAGGGCTACAAGTTAGAAAAGGTAGTAAAAAGGATGCAGGTAGAAATCAATGGCAAAAGTATGTGTATTATGATGGTTGTTATCCTCTACTGCCCAGAGTTCTCTGGAAATGGAGTGTGTTATGAGCATCATTCGATAAATAAATAAAATATATGACTGCCAAGGAAATTGCATGGACGTGTCCATGACTTTCCAGGGAGTTGAGCTCAACACAAAGGTATCTTTACCTCTACATGTATTTAATGATTTTCCCTTTCTGTCTCAATGAAAAAGTAATAATGGGTCTGGAGCCAATCTGGAGAGTCCCATGCAACCCTGTAATATATTATCCAGTCTTCTTGATATTTCCTTTTTTTTTTTCCTAACATGCCTCTTTTTTGTTTCTTTTTCCCTGCTGGCTGCTTAAAATGCTTTACAGATATAAGAGTTTTGAAGGAGACAAAAGTTTGCTGAACCTCTCCTTTATGTTTTCAAATTAGCTACAGAATCTTTTTATTATGATTTTTTTTTTCATGTTTGCATGTTTGATCAGCCGCAACGGTATTAATGATCATTTTGTATGATGTGTGAATGTGCCTCAGTCCAATCAGAGAGTTCTTTCGATCCTTATTGTAATAATTTATTGGCTGTCATGTATTTATTAGTTACCAAATCTTAATAAAATGCCAGCTCTTTTCTAGTGTCCGAGACACTTTATTGGATTTTCCTCTACAAAGACAGGGCGGTGTGATGGCTCACAGTTAAGATGCTGGGCTTGTCAGCTGGAAAACCAACAGCCAGGTTTGAGACCCAAGTGCAATGGGGTGACCTCCCGTCCTCCCCTGAGTTCCTGCCAACCTAGCAGTTTGAAAACCTGCAAATGCGAGTAAATAAATAGGTACCACTTCGGAAGGAAGAAAAAAAAGAAAGAAAGGTGTAAGAGAAGATAAAAATGATAAAAAAGCAGTGACTTCTGACTTTTTTCAGTTCCTCAATTAGGTGTAGCATCTTCCTTAATCTCACCAACTCTATCATGTGAGGTGAATTTTCTAGATGACTTAAAAGAGAAAGAAAACTAGGAAGAAAGCATTGGGACTTTCAAAAAGTGGCCATGCCCTCATGCTTTTTTAAAAATTTGTATTGCGTGCTCAAGGTGATATAAAAAAGAGACACCAGCATGAAGATGGGGACAAAACCCAGGTCCTTCATGGAAATGAAATTAACCTCTAATTTTCTTACTTCTTCTTCAGCTTAAATGACAATTCATCCATCAGGGTTCTCTAACTTTTGTTTTCACTGCTGGCTTGGCAATTGTTCTTTTAAGCTTAACTTAGTTTCTCTCTCTCTCTCTCTTTCTCTCTCTCCAATTCCTCTTTTTTCTCCTCTTCTGCCATCTCCTTTCTTCTTTCCAATGTAGAACCGCATGCACGAGTCTTTAATGCTCTTCGACTCCATCTGTAACAACAAATTCTTCATTGATACCTCCATCATTCTCTTCCTCAACAAGAAAGACCTGTTTGGTGAGAAGATCAAAAAATCGCCTCTGACCATCTGCTTCCCTGAATACACAGGTAAGGAGGGCTCTGTGTAGGATTCTTAGATGGGTGTTTTTCAACCTGGACAACTTTAAGAAGAATGGATTTTGACTCCCAGAATTCTGCAGCCAGCTGTGGGTATTCTGGGAGTTGAAGTCCACATATCTTAAAGTTAGTGAGGCTGAAAAATAGACCTCTAGATTGCAGGGCTAAACAATCCTAGCATCCCCGTGGGAGGGGTACTGACAAGTCGGGCACTGGGATGTCATCACACCAATGACATAACAAAGCCATCATTGTGACTTGTACTGGACACCTAGGAACATTGGACTCACAGATCAATCAGAGTCTCTTGAAACAGTAGAGAGCATGAAGATTCTGGCCTCTTGCACCATGGTGACACAGTGGTTAAAACGCAGTATTGCAAGCTAATTCTGCCGACTGTTCGCAGTTTGATCCTGATGAGCTCAAGGTTGACTCAGTCTTCCATCCTTCTGAGGTCAGCAAAAGTTGGGGGTAGTATGATTGTTGGGGGTAGTATGCTGGCATTGTAAACTACCCAGAGAATGCTATAAAGCACTATGAAGTGGTATATAAGTCTTAAGTGCTCTTGCTATTGCTCTTCATTCAGCCCTGCTTCCAAGACATTTCTTGTGGTCTTCTAAAATTGTGCAACACAACCTTCATCCCTTGTGAACAGCAATAGCGCTTAAACTTATATACCACTTTACAGTGCTTTACAGCCCTCTCTAAGCTGGTTACAGAGTCAGCCTTTGGCCCTCAGCAATCTGGGTCCTTGTTTTACCCACCTGGGAAGGACAGAAGGCTGAGTCAACCTTGAGCCTGGTGAGCCCTGAACTGCCAAATTGCAGGCAACCAGCAGTCAGCAGAAGTAGCCTGCAGTACTGCACTCTAACCACTGCACCACCGTGGATGTGAAAAATTGAAGTTGAATCAATCCAGTTCAACTGTACGGTTTGGTGTTTTTTAAAAACAAAAAAAAATGAATCAGCTGGCATTTGCAATTCTTTGGGCTCCAATCAGAAAAAGCCTGTTTGCATAAGTGCAAAATCAGTCTCTGAATGGCAACCAAAGTGCTTTTTTTTAAAATCATTCTGAAGGCATCTACTTTGATTTCATTCAATAATTCCATGTTTTGATTTGGAAGGTTGAATGAAGAGTAACAGGGCCTTATCTTAGCCTTAGAACAGGGTTTCTAGATCCTTACTTTTTGTTATTGTTACAATTATAATACAATATTTATTTAATTATATTACTTTACATATATACATAGCTTGTTTAATATACATTGTTTGTTTAATCAGTTTCACGAGACATCTTTACTTCCTTTTTGTACAACCATTTGCACCATATATTCCAGTGGTTCTGCGGAATACGAACATATTCTAATATGAGCATTGTCTTATTAAACTGGACAAGGCTCCAGAATTTTAAAATATAATTTAAAATAGCCACAGGTAACAGGGATAGCCAAATCTTGAAGGATCTTTCTTTATGTTCTCAAGTGAAATTCAAAACATGAGTTTCGGCATGGATATAATCTTTTTAAAAGATCAAGATTGGCTTTTTGAGGGCATAATCTTCTTTGCACCCAAATACACCAGAATTGAGTTCTGGTTGCTTGAAACTTCTTCCCTCCACAGTCATAATCACCAAGAAACAGTACCATTACCCAGTACAATTAAGACATTTTCAGGAGATAAGGAAAAAGGATTCCAGTCTTGTGTTAACACACTGGAGTTGGGAACTCTGCAAAGATGCAATGGGAGAACGCTTGAGTGATGCTACAAACCAAGGATGCCTTTAATTAAACTTTGTGAAGCAACAAAACCCTGGTCTTCTAGAGAACAACACACAAATTGCCATGTCGCTTCACTTTAAGTTGAGTTGACACAGCCTCCCCCACAGCTAAAAGCCCCTTTCAGGGTTGTAGTTGTTCCAAGGGGAACTGTCAGAGTGAGTGACATCAGGCATTTCAATGGGGCAAATGACATCATGGCTTCACTTCAATGAATTGAATGCAGTTGGCTCCACATTGTGACTTGAATGGAATCCACATCCCAGAGGCCTGTTCAGGGAATGCATGGTTGGTATGTGCACGTGTGTAGAGAGGGTGGATGTTCCTTGTATTATTATAGAGAATCTGTGCAAAAAATAAACCTGTTTGCACAACCTGTCCTTGAACAAGAACCTATCCTGATGAACATGTCACTTCACATGTTTATTTCTGAAATAACACGTGAACACTATTAGGGTGTACAAACACTCACTTGTGGCCTGGGAATACTAGAAAGTTCCGTTTTTCTTCTGCAGCAGACCAGTCTGGTCAATCCAGAAATGGTTTGCTGGTTTTGAGGACTATCCAATTTGGGGTCAGATCATATCAAAGAATCACAAGATTACTTTCAGAAAATGACTGGACAGCCACTAAAATGGCCGGAGGATCCCGTCTGGGAAGGAAAAGGAAGCATTCTTGTGTTCCCTGGAAGAGCCCATGGATATAACAATGTGTTTTGTATGCAACTTACAGTATGGGTAGCCCTTGACTTACAACCATTTATTCAATGACTGTTTGAAGTTATAGCACTGAAAAAAGTGACTTATGACTGCTTTTCACACCTTCCAGTTCTGTTATTCTATTCATCTTCTCTGCTCTGCTCTGCTCTGCTCTTCTATCCTATCCTATTCTTATTATTTTCTGTTCTACCCTACCCTACTTTACTCTACTCTGTTCTATTCTATTCTGTTCTTTCTCATTCTAATCTATTTTTTCTTATTCTATTTTTTCTTATTCTATTCTGTTCTTATTATTTTCTGTATCCCCATGATTATATGATCAAAATTTGACCCCTTGGCAACTGGTTCCCACTTATCACAGTGGCGGTATCCTGGGGTCACGGGATCCCCTTTTGTGACCTTCTGACAAGCAATGTCAATGGAGAAGCCAGATTCACTTAACAACCATGTTACTAACTTAGTAACTGCAGTGATTCACTTAACAACGGTGGCAAGAAAGGTTGCAAAACTCCCTGAGCAACTGTCCCACTTAGCGACAGAAATGTTGGGTTCAGTTGTGGTCAGAAGTCAAGGACTACCTGCAATCCAGTTTCTCCATACTAGCTGTATACAATGTCATTGTCGATCAATATAACTGAAACTGCCAAGCTGCATGAACATATTGGCTGCTTTTAAAACACAGTTGACCAAGTTCTCCAGAACCCATCATTAGACAAGGTCTCTGTCCCCCCCCTCTTTCCCTCCTTCTCCCTCCCTCTCTCTCTCCCTCCCTCCCTCTTTCTCTCTCTCTCCTTCCTCCTCCTCCCTCCCTCTCCTCCTCTTCCTCTCCTTCCCTATCTCTTTCCCCCTCCCTCCCTCCCTCCCTCCCTCTCCCCTCCTCTTCCCCTTCCCCTCTCTCTCTCCCTCTCCCCTCCCTCTTTCCCCCCTCCCTCCCTCTATCCCTCCCACCCTCTCCCTCCCCCTCCCTCCCTCTCTCCCCTCTTAATCTCCTGGCATCTAGTCTGATGCCTTGATCACCACACCTGGCTCTCCAACATGGGTTAGGCTTCTTCAAATAGATTTGGGCACAGAAGCCACCTGCTAGCCCCTTCTTCCTTGGGATGAGAGAGAATGGCTGGCTCAGATGGCTAAGGCAGGACTAGAACTCAGGAGCGCCTGGCTTCTAGCCCCACTACACCAAAGTTGGCCGTCGAAGTCCAACCACGCCTCCTAGCAACCAACTGAAACGAATTCTCCCTTCTCCGCAGGACCCAACACGTATGAAGATGCAGCAGCCTATATCCAAGCACAATTTGAAAGCAAAAACCGTTCGCCGAACAAGGAGATTTATTGTCACATGACCTGTGCAACAGACACAGGCAACATCCAGGTCGTATTTGATGCCGTCACCGACATCATCATTGCCAACAATCTTCGAGGCTGCGGCTTATACTGACCCCTCCCTTCTTCCTCCCCCTTCTCCCTTCCTCCCACCCTGTATAGCAAGCAGCATATTTGGAAACAATCACAGCGAGAGGAAAAAATAAATAAAAAATATATAATAAAATATTTGAAGAAAAAAAAAAGGCAAAACAAAGTGCGAGTTTCACACACACACACACACACATGTACAAACACACACACACAACACACAACCATGAGAGTTGGTAACTGAAAAGGCATTGTGATTATACAGACAGACGCATACAGAGATGCACTTCTTAATTTCAAGTTTGCCTCAAAGGATTCCCCTATCCCTATCTCAAGAAAATAGTTCTTCTTTCCTGTTTAAGTAATCTTGACAGCAGATAATTTGTTTTTCTTTCCTTCCTTCAGGAAATATAGAGGAAAATAATTAATAAGAATAACCAAGTGATTAAAACAGTTAATTTTTCTAAAGCGTCTAGCCGCATCTTTAAGAATGTATTCTTCTGCAAGTTTAAAAAGGAAACAGTTTTCTTTTAACAAAAGAATAAATAACAATAAAAAGTAGCAATGTTATTTTTTTAAGGCATTTATGCATAGGGTGCTTTAAGGAAAGGCTTTTTTTTCCTCTTCCCTTAGCTCTAAAGGATTTTTAAAGATACCTTTATGTATGGAGTTTCTTCAAGGGACGTTACCACCAAGAGTTCCCAGTTTGTTGGTCCCATCAGCTTTGTAAAAGTTAAAAGCAAAGGAAGGCAAAGGGAAAATTGAAAGAAAAAATGTGCACGAAACAAAGATTTTCCCCTCGTCCCTCCACAAAGAGACCACACTTAAGCTTACCCCACTCTTAGCTTGCTAGGAATCCTTTCCTTTTTTTCCCCCAAGCTAAAGTTGATATGTTTGGTCTTTTCTGTTTCTCCTTCCCATCCACAAGGGAGACCAAGAAAAGGGGAAAAAATTCCATCCGTGGTTTGAAAGTTGGACCTTCCACATTAGCCCCATCAAGTGAGGGGAGGACATTCAGCCTTGGATGTCAACGACAAGGCCAAATTCTTACCAAGGAGTAATACACCACCAAGTTAGTACAACGTTTACTAAAAAGAAAGGTTTCCCTGTCTGGTCATGTCTGACTCTAGGGCAATGGTTCTCATCACCATTTCTTGGCCACAGCTGCCAGCGTTGTTAAAGATATTCCCATGGTCATGTGGCCAGCATGATATCACGGAGTGCTGTTATCTTCCCACTGAAAGGTTACCTATTTATCTACTTGCATTTGCATGCTTTCAAACTGCTAGGTGGACAGGAGCACCTAGAACCAACCTAGAACCAATAACATTTATTATTTGGCTGTAACTAGGAGAAGGGTTCCTTTTAAGTGTTTCTTTGGGGTACTTCCATCCATGCATGCAAAACCAGCATTTGTGTTCAGGCCGAAGCCATCTTCTGACCTTTCTAGAGTAGACTTTCTGCTCCCCAACTCCAGCCTCAGGCTGACACAAGCATGTTTGTTTGTTTGTTTGTTTTTGCATCGCCTGCTGTGTTAGAATCATGGCTAGTTTTATGAGATGCCATGAAAGGGAGTCTTTGCTTGACTCTTTTGATGTTTGGGAGGCGAACAAGCCAGCTCCAAAAGAGAAGATGAGAATAATAATCAAACATTTGCTCAACATAAGTGCTGGGGAAGAACAGAAGGATTGCTCAGGTCCTTCCTGCTGATACATGCAAGCAACACCCAACCACACTTTCATATCTACATACAGACTTACCTACATGCCATCTTTTGCTCACTCCCTCTCTCCACACAAACACACACACACACACACACACACAAACACGCCAATGGGGTGAACCAATGCGAAGGAAGGCAGCTTCCCTTCCGAGATGGTTGTGATGGCCCCATCGGAACCTTGATGGTGAAAAGGGGGAATCCTTGTTTTGCTTTGGTGAATGTTTGGGAATTAGCCAAAGGAGCACCAGAGTTGCCCACCTCGTAATAGGCAGTAGAGCAAATGACCCAGAAATTGGGAATTTTGGTCTTGCCTCCCAATCCTTCCTCCCTATCATAACAGGTGCTGTTTTTTGTCCACAGGACATGGAGAAAGGGAGGCACTATGACCAATACATTTCCCACACCTTAGGTTTGAAGCTGATAAGAGATAAGTTGAGATGCACCAAGATGGCCAGGAACACCAATGGGAAATATCCAGGTTTATTTTCATAATCATAGTCATTGCAACTCCCTCCTTCCCCTTGATCCTCCATGGAAGTCCTCCCAAAACTCTTTCAGGCACAACCATCACTTTAGGACTGGCCAACAAAATGGGGTACATTTTATTTGGGGTAGGTGGGGAAGAAGGGTTTTAAATAATGGTTGTTCTGCTTGTCTTGTTTCACTCTCTGGTTTTGTATTTCGTTTCTACAAAAGCACAGCTGTCACTGGTCCAAGGGGCCGAAATTCTCTCTGTGATCTTGTTTTAATGTTTGTTCTTCTTTGAAGACCACTTTGTACCAAACATCCATTTTCAGTCTTTTATTTTTAGAAAATGGGTTAATTGAGTTGGGAGGATTTCTTTCTTTTTTAATTCTGCTCTCAGAATTTGATTTCATTTTATATTTTAAAGTTTCCATGCTCCCTGTGAATCCATTTCTTCATCTTGCGTTTCATTCCCTTCTTCTTTTTCCAATCCTTATGTTTTGTGGTGGTATTCCTTGTTTTCTCTTTCTCTTTCTCTCTCTCCCTCCCTCCCTCTCTCTCTCTCCTTCCCTCCCTCTCTCTCTCTCTGTTGTTTGTGCTGCAAAAACAGACAAAAAAAGACAAAAAAACTAGGAAAAAATGATATAAAAATTAAAAACACACATAAAAAACAACAAAAAAATGAAAAAAAATATGAAAAACAAAATCAAATGTAGTGTTTTCTATTATTTTAAAAGCCACCATTTTCATGACCAACATTTTGTCATTTCTACTCTGATTAAACAATCAGAAGTCTTCACATTTTACCCTTAAGAAGTACTTTTGCTGGAAAAAGCCAATTGCACCCTTTTTCAATTAAAATCTGGGGGAAAAAAATACAAAAGAAAACTAAACACACACACACACACACACACACACACAACCTATACACATCTCTAAAAAATGCCAGATCTTTCTAAGCCTTTCTATTACCAATTGGTGAGGTTTCTGTGATCTATTAGACACTGCCAATTTCTTTCTCTAACTAATGGAAAAATTCATGTGTAGCTTAATAAAGAGAATGTTTGTCTGTACCACCAAGAGTCTTCCTCTTTCACCTTCTGATTATTGTTTAGTTGTGGTTTTATTTCGTAGAAGACACAAGTGTGAAGACATGTCCCATTAGGGCCAGTCTGACAGTCCTCTTACCTTTCCTTAATCTCTCATGAGACAGACCTAATTAAATGGAGGATCAGCTTGGGCAGAGGGGTTGGTGTCAGACTGGCCACAGTTACTGCCTAGGAAAGAAAGACCCTTGACTCCATAGGATTTAGAGAAAAGGTATTTGTACTTGAGATGCCGAGTGCAGCAGAGATGAGGAAGCTTGGAGGCAAAAACCACGCAAAGATCATATTTTGAAAGCAATCCCCCAATGTCCCAAACCCTCCCCCCTCCCCTGGGCAACCAGGCCAATCAGCTCTCATTCTGATGTTTTGGGAATTTGGTGCCACGGGAGCCTGTATACATTTCTTTCTCAGATCTGGCATCCTTGAAGCTTGGCAGATGGCTCGGCTTGGCACTTCTGGTTCCTGTTAGTGTCCATACTCCCCAATTCCCCACAACATTCCTTCACATCGCCAGCACACTTCCTCTCCCAGATGCCCCCTCTCCCCCCTTCCCGGTTATGGCAGTTGCTAATGAGCGTCAAAGAAAGGGAAGGTGAGCAACTGAAGACCTCCAAGGTCTCTTCCAACCTTATGATTTGAATTCCTAGAACTTAAATTATCTCACAAGTGTATTTAAGCAATTACCATGGACTTTTGTTGGTTTTGTATATTTGGGAGCAAGGAAAAATGGGTTGGGTTGCCACCATGGCCACCACTAATCTCCATACCTGTTTAGCGAGGAGAGGACCTTCTCTTGTGGAATGGCTTGTTGTGAGGCACGAGCAACCAGAACCACCCGTGGATAGCCTTAAGCAGAAACTTTATTGCTAGTCACCTATGTTACCAGAATCTCAACCAGACCAACTGCTTTCCCTTGGAAATGGTCAGATAAGGCTTCAGGAATTCTGGGGCGAGGACAGGCCTGTGTTGCTTTCTGCAGAGCAAGGACTCTAAGGGTCAAGGTACCAAAGTAACAGACGAAACACAATCAAAACTCTTGAGGCCTGGGATTTCCTCAAAGTAAAGAATTTATTGGGAATGTCATCTTGGCACAGCTGGTGAAAACCCAACTCTGAAAGATCCGAGGTTTTCCCCATCCAAATCAAAGCCCAGAGTTCTTGACCCCCAGGTCACATGTCCATCACATCGTCCTATCAGGTCACAGTCCCAACTCCGGCTGGCTTCAGTCCATGCCTTTCCAACACCCATCCTTGGCTCCCATGGGAAAAAATGTTATTTTGGGCTACACATCTATCTCCCCCCGTCAGGTTCCCATAGCTCCAACCGGCCTTGCTCTGGCAGCCCTGAAGATGCTCCCAAAATGGCTTCAAGGCTGACACTAAGCTCAATTCCCTCTTAATGCCAGTCTAGCTAGTTCCACCATGCACCTGATGGGGAAGCCATCTTCTCACTCAAGGGACTCTTTCCCAAGACTTGAAATAGACTAGCCCAAAAAATGCAACTGGAAACCAAAGTCTTTCTTTTTGTCGTGGAGTTCATGACTGGACAAATATGGATGTTCATAAAGTTGAAAGTTTAGAAAAGGAACTAGATCAATTCAACAGAGTTCTGTACATGTTCTATACTGTCACAGTACCGGCAGTCCTCGACATACAACAATTCATTTAGTGACCATTCAAAGTGATAACGGCACTGAAAAAAGTGACCTACGACTGTTTTTTCACACAGCCATTAGAGCATCCCCTTGATCATGTGATCAAAATTCAGTCACTTGGCAACTGATTCATATTTATGACTGTTGCAGTGTCCCAGGGTCATGCGTTTGCGATCTTCTAACAACCAAAGTCAGTGAGGAAGCCATTTTCAATTGACTGTTAACTGTTTCACTTAAGGCATGTTACTAACTTAACAACTGCAGTGATTCATTTAACAACTGTGGCAAGAAAGGTCGTAAAATAGGGCAGAACTCAACAAAAGTTTCACTTACCAACATAAATTTTGGGCTCCATTGTGGTCGAAGTCAAGGACTTCCTGTTTTGGATTGAGGTAGCATGCCTCCAAAAATTTATTTAGTCTTTTATTTAGTTTATAAGTTTGTATGATGAGATTCCCACCCCAGGAATATTTACACATAGAAAGAAACCATTCTTCCAACTTCAACAGGTTCTGCCTCATGGAATTCTCTTTAAGTATCTGAAAAATAGATCTATAATTTCTAAGGAATACGGTTTTCTGACTCAAAACTTTATTCCTTAACACCTACATCAGCCTGGAGAGATTTTGGACTGCAGTGAGCATTGTTCCCAGAAATTATGGTCTGGGAATCATGGAAATTGGTGGAGAGACATCAGCTTTGGGAAGTCTGAAACTGTTGAGCCAGTTGCAATTTCCCAGTTGCTTCAGGATATTAATTGGCGTATTACAAATTTAATATTGCTCCATTGTGAAGATTGAAAGGAGAACTAAAGATAGATTATATCAGTGATCATACTTTTAATTGCATTAGAGGTTGCTGTGGAAATCTTCAAACTTCTTTTAGCAAATGAGAAGATGTGGAATTCTGAGAATAACCAAATGTGGTTGCCATGGAGGAGGAAGATGGACTCTTTGTAAAATTGGTTGCTATGGAGCGTAGCCAATCAAATCCCAAGTTAGGCCAATCAAATCAAGTACATTACACCAGAAATTGTGGAGGTACCTTATCCTAATGCTTGACAATGCAGAAGAGAAAATTAGACCAAACAGTAGAGATTTCTGTTCTGTGGCCTTTCCAGTTTGGTCAGAAGATTGTTCCTAAATGATGCTATGACACAACTCATTTAACAGAGATAAAAATCAGATGAATTTCTAAACAAGGAGACAAAAATCAGATTAATTTCTAAACAGACATCCAGACAAGTAACCAGAGGGATTTCAACTTAGCTCCAAATAGATCCAGCCTTATTTGGAGTTGACTTCTTCTTGGTCAACTCTTCCCTACATCATGCCAACTCTTTATGGGCAGTTAGCTGAGTCACTTGAAATTGAAATAAGTCTTCTGTAGGTGTTGCATTCCTGTGGGTGGTCGATGTCTTCAACTAAATGTTTGTGAAGGAATTCTGTTCCCTAGAGTTGTTTACAATTACCCCAACACCAGTCACTCTGCTACAGATATTTTAAGCTCCTCAAATACTGGAACACTGCTATCATGTCACTCCTTCTTCTTTTTGTTACACTAGACATACCCAATTCCTGCAAACATTCTTCATGTGCTTTAGCTGCGAGTTCCCTAATCTTGAACATTCTTCTATTATAGCTTTTCCTTTTAAACTAACATAAGGAGATTCACGCCTCAACTAAATATAAGATAAATAATAATACTCTGCATTACAAGATAAGGTAGAAAGACCTGCAAATGGATTAGAGAACAAATGAATGTATACAACATCATCAAGAGTAGAGGTTTCCAAACTTGGCAACTTTAAGACTTGTGGACTGCAACTCCACAAGTTGAGCTGAAGTCCACAAGCCTTAAAATTGCCAAATTTAGGAACACCTGATCAAGAAAGCAAAAGAATTAAATTGGAAATGGGCTGATCATGTAGCAAGAAGAACTGGTGGCAGATGGACCAATGCAGTCCTAGAATGGATCCCACTTGATAAAAAAATCCATGAAAGAAACCTAAAACAAGATGGATTGACAACATCATCAGCAAATATTCCGGCCACATTAGCAAAAGAAAGTTCAGGAGCCTGTAGGTTGGAAACATGCATAACAGTCTTCATCCTGCAGTGGACAGGCCATGGCTAGAATAATGATGATGATGATGATGATGATGATGATGATGATGATGATGATGAT
>BLBF01000045.1:19153162-19166514 GCA_015471245.1 Laticauda colubrina | reverse complement strand
TGATGATGATGATGATGATGATGATGATGATGATGATGATGATGATGGAGATAAATAAAACTCAAAGATAATTTTAAAAGACAAGACACTGCTTACTGGCTTTGTCCACACATTTTTTAACATGAATACTTAATTTACAAAGTTGGAAGGGACCTTGTAGGTCATCTAATCTAACCCCCCACCCAAGCAGGAGACACTACGCCATTTCTGACAGGTGGCAGTCCAGTCTCTTCTTGAAAGTTTCCAGAATTAATTTAGTTTAGGATTCAGCCTACTGAACCTGAAACTGTCCAACAATGCAATAAATCAGTTTAAAAGGAAAAAAAATTAAAATGAATTAACTGTAACAGATGCATATAGCAGAAGTTAACCTAGATTTTAAAAAAATGGTTATGTGTCATCAAGGCACTGTTGACTTTTAGCAACCAAATAGTTTTTTGCTTTTTTTTTTGAAACTCAGATGAGTTGCAACCCACAAGTACAAGATATAGCTCACTTTTCTCCCTGGGACAATTATGCCAACCATAAACTTCAAATGGCTTCTGATGTTAATCAAGATTTGGAGCATGACCCAATTCTGTAAAACAAGTGATCTAGTACTTAGGATGCTAGGTTAGGTAATTTAACCTACTTTAATTCACGTTCTTGTCAACCACACAGCTGGTTGACTGAAGCAATGTACTGCATTTGCATGCCAAATTCTGTAGGGTGTGGTTTGTGTGCGTGGCAGCTTAGTGTACAACAATCAATTAGTTTATTATTTAATCATGTACACAATGGTCAATAAAATAAGATGTGCTGTGCATACAATAATTGATTTACCTTTTGTGACAAAGAGCAGCAACCTATATTAAAAATTTATTGCAATCCATGGATCAGTAAACAGCTAAAGGAATAGCTTGCCTTCAGAAGTTGTGGATGCTCCATCACTGGAGGCTTTTAAGAAGACACTGGACAGCCACTTGTCTGAACTGGCATAGGGGGCTGGACAAGAAGACCTTCAAGGTCCATTCTGTTATTCTGTTTTATTTACTTTCTGAATGTTCTGAATGGAGATCAAAGCTCAAGAAATTATTCATAATGTATATTAGAACAGCATTTCTCAACCTTGGGAATTGAAGACAGGGGGACTGTCTAATAGTGCAGGGTTGATCTCATCTTCCCTTGGCTGGGCCATGCCCATAGCTGGTATCCAGCCTCAAAATCCTACTTGGAGACAGTTGAGTCTCACCCCTGGTCCAGCCTTTCTTCTCATCTTCATTTTTGTTATCTAGGTTGGTTGTCTCCAATTTATTCCTTAGATTAGGCATCTTCCGGTCCAATTCCGAATTCCAGAGTGGCTAAATTAATTCTAATAGTGGAACAGTAAACCAGTGGAACAGATATCTGTGACAGATTAACAGAGTTGGAAGGGACCTTGTAGGTCATCTAGTCCAACCCCCTGCCTAAGCAGGAGACCCTACACCATTTCTGACAGATAGCAGTCTAGTCTCTTCTTGAAAGCTTCCAGTGATGAAGCTCTCACAACTTCAGTTATGTTTGGCAGAAGATCTTCTAAGCCAACTGACAGTATTGTGCCTTTGTCTGTATTATGTGAACCCAGGAAACGGATTTGGTTAGTAACCCAGTCAAGTAGCTTTTCAGAACTGACATGTGTAGGTACTTGACTGCTTTTCTGGGGAACTTCTGCTGGGTCAAAAGCTGGATTAACTGGAGACAGAAAGGAGACAATAAACAAGAAAAATTCATAATACTCTTAACAATGAAGAGTTTCACACATTTATATGGCACATCAAGTCATAATGAGGGTTGTTTTACCTAAGCTTGGTCTGTTGAGTGAACCAAGCCAATGGGAAGGCTTTCCTTCAGAAGTTATAGGTACTGGAGGCATTTAAGAAGAAGTACCTCTTCTTGAGGGGTATCACAGACAGGCTGGACAACAAGGGGGAGGGTTTGTCTGTCATTCATTGGAGGGGGGGATGAACAGGAGATTCTGGAAGGCCCTTTTCCTGCATTAATGCTGTAATTAAAGAACAGGCAGAACTAGTTGGATTCATTGATCGAGAACAGAGGTCTCCAAACTTGGAAACTTTAAGACTTGTGGACTTCAACTCTCAGAATTCTCCAGCCAGCAGAGCTATGAGACATTTCACCTTGTGTTATCCTAGGAACTCATGACCCAGCCTCAACTTGGATCAGAGCCCTCAGCTGATTCAAATGGTGGCTGACAGTTCCTCCAGGGGCAGCAATGCCCCTTCCAAGACCTTTTAGAAAGTCATGGCTGCGATTTTTGGGCCATGGACGATTGGTTTTCGGGCAGTGCGGGAAGAGGAACAAGGAAGTGTACGAAATCATCTCTCAAGTGTCAACTCATAAAATATTTCTATGGTCTTTTTAGAGTTGACAACAGAAAGGGAAGAGGGAGCAGTGCGGCAGCTTGCAAACTGAAACTGCATTCCATAAATGTTTTCAGAGATAGTAACTAGGTGACTGAAGTTTCTGTTGTGCAAAATTCTAACTGGAGAGCATGATTGATAACTCTTGGCTATGGGTGTGTCCCACTGGAGAATATAAATTACTATACAGCCAAGAGGCTGCACCCAGGCAGCTTTTCAAGTTTTGGAAGTTTGGCTCGAGACTGTGATGTCCCAGGGTGGGACACAAAATAAACAAAGTCACAAAAAACAAATGGAGCCCCTTTTATTCCTTCACTTTATTTCCAAGCTCCAAATATTCTTGTCTGGAGACAAAAAACTCTCACACAAGCAATTACAAGGAGGAGGAAATGCCATTTAAATTATAAAGAGTAAAAAAAAAAAAAAACCACAAACCAGACAAGATAAGGGCTTGAAGACATCCACAGATATCAGAACACACACCGGGAAGGACGCCAAACAATAAACTGGAGATATTTCCATGCTTTGTTTCCAGCGCTTGACCGTATGCATGTCCATCCTCTTATCCAGTGGTCACAGCTGCAGCCCATGAAGAGGATAAATGCCTTCTCCTCCCCCCATAGACCACGTCTCTCCCTTATCCTCTCCTCCCTGTGTGCCCTAGGATGGAGAGAGGATGGGCCTGGGTCCTCCTCTGACTGCCCAGCTGGCCTCTGCCCTTCCCCAGCCCCCTCCACAGCCTCCGGAGCCACACTTCCACTCCCTGTCGGCTGTTCCTCCTCTCCCTCGGAGTCAGTCTCCACCAGGGGCATGACAGAGACTCATGATTTAAATGGGGATAACTGCTGGAATCCTGACATCAAATTCTTGAGGTCTTATCTTCAGAGTATGGCCCAAGACAAGGCTTCCTTCTCCTTACTGCACCAGAGCGCCTTTCCATGCATCAAGCAAGACATGCGGAGACGGTGTTGGGGAAAATAACCCCGTTGGTAAAAGATCACGGTGTGAGGAAGGTTTTAAAGCTGGACAGACAAGTCAACCGATGCTAGAATCACAGAGTAACAGAGCTACCTATAATTTTGCATGGTCCTCTCGTTCTCTCTCTTCTTTTTCGAAGTTTTTCAATTTTTAAAATGACTGTTTATTATTCTGTAACGATTCTACTAATGGTTCTTGCCTTCGTCAACTTTATTTTTACATTCCTCCATACCAGGATACAGGATGAGCATGATGTTATATTATACCACATTACATGAGATTATATTTCATTTTTCCCGTAATATGCCTCCAGAAATTGTGAGCGCTCCATCACTGGAGGCTTTTAAGAAGAGGCTGGACAGTCACTTGTCTGAGATGGTATAGGTTCTCCTGCTCTACCAGGGGGCTGGACTAGAAGACCTCCAAGGTCCCTTCCAGCACTATTATATTCTAATATTCTAAATTAGTAAACACCGCATTACCCAGTCCTGAATTTCTGTTCTTTTAATTCTGGGGTATACTTCAGATTATAATACTGTTAAGAGACGGAGAAAACATCTTTGAAGCCAGATTTTACCAACAGAGATAAGTGGGATTCCCAGATGCTGTTCCATAAATTTAATGGCTACACAGATAGAATATAGAACAAAGAATTGTATTGTCAGAAGAAAACGTTGTGGAGGTCTTTTACTTCAAATCTCATACATCACCCAGTTGGTTTTGTGCCTAAAGTGGGACCAGAACATAGAATTATAGAGTTGGAAGGGACCCTGAAAGTCTTCAAGTCCACCCCTCTGCTCAATCAGGTGATTCTAGGTGGCACGCAGAGCCCTCTCTGCGGGCACACAAGCCATTGCCCCAGCTCAGTTCCACCACATGTGTGTGCACTCCTCCTGGCAAGCCGATTTTTGGATCTCCACCATGCATGTTTGGGGGGCAGGGTGCCTGCAGATGTGTGTGCATGTGCAGAGGTGGGGTGAGCGCAGGGGATTGCATGCACACGATTCCCACATGGGCCATTTTTTTTTCCCCAGGAGGTTGCAGGGAGGCCTACTCGGCTCAAAATGGGGAGTGGGGGCAGGGTTGCTCGCGCATGCATGGGGGGAGCACAGGAGGGTTGTGCGTGCATACATGGGAGGTGGGGGAAGCATGCGCGTTGCATTATGGGTATGGGCATGCATAATTGTATGTGCGCGTGCATGCTTTTGGCGCATGACTGCAAAAAGGTTAGCCATCACTGTCCTATATCATTCCAGACAAATGGTTCTCTAATCTCTTCTTAAAAACTTCCAGCGTTGTAGCACCCACTACTTCTAGAGGCAAGTCGTTCCAATGATTTAATTGTTCTCACTGACAGGAAATTCTCCTCAGTTCTAGGTTGCTTGTCTCCTTGATAAGTTTCCATCTGTTGCTTCCTGTTCTCCCTTCAGATGCTTTGGAGAATAGGCTGACCCTTTTTCTTTGTGGCAGCCCCTAACACAGTGGCTAACCTTTTTAGGCCCGTGCCAAAAATTGGGTGTGCTTTTGCGCTTGCGTGCCAACCCCCAGAAGGTAATGCGCGCACCCCCCATCACCTCCCCTGCCCCTTTACCTGCATTGCATCTCCAGCTGATTTTTCAGCTGGTTTGAGACCTTTTTCAGCCTCCCAGAGGCTTGAGGGAAGCCTCTGCAGGCTTTGCAGGCCGAAAAGTGAGCCGGTTTTGTCACTTCCAGTATTTCAGGAAATACAGGAAGTGATGAAATGGGCCTATTTTTCAGCCTGCAAAAGCCTTCCTCAAGCCTCTGGGAGGCGTGAGGTGTGCATATGCACAGTGGAGGTAAGTTTGCCTGCGGCTCGCATGCCAGCACAAATGACCCTATGTGCCACCTGTAACACGCGTGCCATAGATTAGCCATCATGGCCCTAACATATTGGAAGACTGCTATTCTCTTTGAGCTGTTGTAAACAGGTTCAAGAAGCAGATGTTCCTTTCCTGCACAGTGAAAAGATTACAAAGGGCAAGGAAGGAGCACCGATCTCTGTGTTTTCAGTTCCCCCTCCTTTGCTGGAAATATCACAGGAGGAAAAGGGGCCTACTTATGGAATTTAAACCCACTTAATGGGACTCACTCATGGTCAACCAAGCTTAACATCTTAATGCAAATGCAGCAGCTATTGGGACTTTTGACCCCCGTTAAGCGGGTTGTACGAACACAGCCATTCCATTACATATAAAAGCCCTTTTTTTAAAAAAAATATATATCTTTTTTTTTTCCTCCTCCTATTTTGCTGAAATAGGTCATTCTACCGAAGGATCCAAGGATCAAGGTGCCATCTAGTGGTTAGCAGACTACTTTGGAGGAGAAAAAAAATATTCCAAGTTAAAATGAGTAAATTTCATAGTGATTCCATAAATTATGGAGAAGAAGGGGAGGGGCAGGATTGGGAAACCGAAAGTAAGTCCTGTGCCATCTTAAGAAGCTGCTTCAAGGTCACCCAGCTGGAAGAATGAGGGAGCGGCACACCAGAGCATGTTTGAACTGACCGCCGGGAAAACAGCTTGCAAGATTTCAACTGTTTACCTTGAGATGGGAAAGGAAAGACAATTAAAGAAAGGAGAAGGAAGTATAATGTAGGGATTTGAGCACACAAATCTCAGTTCTGGCTATGCATTATTGCCATATACTTGATCTATAATAAAAATAGACTTTTTCTCAGAAAATGGGGCTAAGGTTTGTTTTCTATTTCGAGGTCTAGGTTTGTGGCAGGTCTGACAGACAATATCACCAAGAGATGGACAAGCTGTCCATAACAAGAGGCAACCCTAGTTTTGGGAGGTCAAAGGTCACAAAAAGTGGGCTGATGACCTCTCCTATGTGGTAGGACAATGCTACATGAAGATAAAAACAAAATCAACATAAGGTAGTCATTGACTTACAACATTTAATGGCCCTTCAAAGATATAATGGCACTGAAAAATGTGATTTATGACCTTTTTTAGAAGGTATGTGTCAGCTTTGAAATTCAGCTGCCACAAAATGGAGGGGGGTAGAGGAGTTGAAACGTTCAAGGTCATTCGGTATGTTGTACTAATAAATTTCAATTGCAGTTAATTGGTTCTCGTGATTTATGAAGTGTAGAAGTGGGAGGAGAGCAAGTGGATTCTGTGTAACGCACGAAAATACTTTCACTTTGGGAAATTGCCTTAGACGTACCAGATCTGTTTCTAAATAAATCAATTGGAGAGAATATGTCTCGGAGTGATTGATATCATGGATACTTTCTGGATGCCTTACTTTGCAGCATCTCTATGATCATGTGATCAAAATTTAGATGCAACTGGTTCATATTTATGACGGTCGCTGTGTTCCGGGGTCACATGATCCCCTTTTATGACCTTCTGACAAGCAAAATCAAAGACCGATTCACTTAACCGGGTGACTAACTTGTCAGCTGCAGTGATTCGCTTAAGAACGGTAGCAAGAAAGTTTGTAAAATGGGGCAAAACTCATTTATGTCTCCCTTAACAACAGAAATGTGGGCCTCAACTGTGGTCGCAAGTCGAGGACTTCCTGTCATTTATGTTGAACTGCTCTGCTGCTTCCTAGGGAATGCCACCACATCAAAATAGAAATTCAGAACGATGTTTTGCTTTCAGCCAAAAACGAAACTCTCAGCAAGGACCAACGGCACAAGCTTTGCAGCCGGGTGTTCACACACTCACCAGTACCATGTTTCCCTGAAAATAAGACTCTTATAATTTTTTTTGCCACCAAAAAGGGCACCAGGTCTTATTTTTAGGGGATGTCATCCACTAACTAACCTCACTTCTTTCCTCTGGGTTTTGTTGATGAGATATGTTTGTTGTTATACTAATGGCTAGTACGTATTCGTGTGTAAAAGTAAAAAGTTCAGGTTGTAATTTTGCTATCTTATTCTACTGTGCTGAAAGGAATGGAAGGTCAATGTCTTTCTTTCTTCTTTCTTTCTTTCTTTCTCTTTCCTTCCTTCCTTCCTTCCTTTCACCTTTACTCTATACTTCCTTCTCTTCTTTTTTTCCTCTCCAGCTTCCTTTTCGCTGTCAGAGGCCTTCAGGAACTTCTCTTTCTGCAGCTGGCAAGGTTTCCCTGAAGGCTTCTGCAGCCAACAAGAGAGATCTGGATCGATCCTACAGTTTCAGAGGCCTTCAGGGAAGCCTTGCTAGCTGCAGAAGAAATAGGCTGGCAAGGCGGGTGTTGAGGTATGTGAAGCCTGACTCCAACTGTCCAAAGGTTAGTAGGGTAGTAGGGTACCTCCACACACACAAAGGTAGGAGGGTAGCTCCACACACACATACATCCCCACTCTAGCTTAATTTTTACCCCTCCGTTCTGGAGTAGGCAGGATCTTAATTAGGGTTTATTTTTTGGGGGTAGGGCTTATATTGGGCGCCAGGACTTACTTTCAGGGTAGGTTGTATTTTCAGGGAAACAGGGTAGAGCTCAGAAGTTTTCCTGAGCTGAAATGGTACCAAAAGGAAGAGAAAGGGGACAGAAAAAAGATCACTGAAATCTTTCCAACACTGACCGAGGTTTTTTTTAATTTTTTCCTTTTTTAAAACAATAAAAACAAAGAGCAGAGTTCTGTTAGCAAAACTGAACCACAAAAGAGTCTGTATTTTTCCCCTCCCCCTCCAAAGTTTAAACAGCATTGAAAAGTAAGGCTTTGCAAAGGGTATATTGAAATAAATTATTTTCACTTGAAACACTGCCCAACGTCCTAAAAACCTAGCAGTGAAAGAAATTGTGTGGGGGTTTTATTTATTTTTTTTCATTAATACTGGGCTACCTCCGGATAAGGAGGGATATTCCTGAAACACTTAAAAATGGCTTGCTTTGCATTATAGACATATTTATGGAGCCAAAAATCTAAGAAGCTTCCAACAGAGTTACTAGCAATTGAAGGAGTTGAGAACTGCTGGAACAGACCTAACTACCTATCAAATAGCCCTCAAGTCTTTTGGACCTGTACATCTTATCAAGCTAAGGTTATTTGCAAAATGTACACTTAAAAAAATAGATTTTTGCATGCTGCCCCGCCTGTCATAAGGAAATGTCATCTTTTGAATGTCAGCAAGGGGCTCTCAGCAATTCACCTCCAAGTTGAATTCTCTTTGCTTCGCCCTGCTCGCTTGACTGAAATGCTGCGCTAACAAGCACCTTACAGCTTTCCCTGTGACTCCCGATCCTCTGGGTTATCTAATGATGGCCACGGTGAAAACTGAGTTTTCTCGCCAGTCTCTCGGGAAAAGCAACCCAGGAAACGATCAAAACTTTCCATGAGGGGAAGGGTGGAGAAGTCTGGCTTCAAGTCACTTGGAAACTGCAGTGAAACTTCTGCAATTTGCAACTCCTGCAAATTAACACGCACTGCCTCCCCTGCCCCCAAATCTAGAAACGTCATTTTTTACCCAAACAGTGATGCATATGTTTGGGATGAAGAAAAAACAAAAACAGCAAGTATGTTTGCTTATAGAAGGGAGGAGGAGGAGGAGGAGGACGAAGAGGAGGAGGAGAGAAAAGGAAAAGAAGAAGGAGAAGGAGTGGAGAAGGAGGAAAGGAGGAGAAGAAAGAAAAGAAGGAGAGGAGGGGGAGGAGGAAAAGGAAAAGAAGGAGAAGGAGAGGAGGAGCAGGAGAGGTACAGGAGGGTGGGATGACAATTTCTTTTTCTTTAAAAAAAATAACCCTTCACTTCTCACTTATATTCTACTCCTCCTCAAAAGAGCTTCACAGAGAAGTCCACTCAGAAAGCGGCTGTCACTCACACTGTCCACAAACACACACACCCCGTCATTCCCCCCCTTGCAACACACAGTAAGTTTTAAAAGTTGCCCCATAGGTCACGAAGAGGGGTGGGTGGCTGGGTGTAGAAATTACCCCCCCTGAAAAAAAGAAAAAGAGAAAGGAAAACCCCAACATGGGGGGGGGGGGGAATCAATAAACCCGAGAGGAAAGGTGAAATGGTCAGCTGCCCAAACACTTATGTGCGATCACATGCTTTTTTTTTTTGTGTCGAGAACATAGAGGTGGCCCAACCTGATCCCTGGTCAATCAGAGCTGTGGTTTTTGTTTTTGTTTTCTGAGCTCGGGCGGGTGGGGGGGGGGGGAGATCCCGGCGGGAAGAGAGTGGGACGATATCGGGGTTTAACACGTGGGGAAGGAAACGCGGGCCAGAAGCGTTAGGAAGGATGCTGTTTCTGTAATCTCCGCTCTGCGGCCGCGGCCAACATCCTGCGTCGTAAGGTGATGGAGTCGGAGGTGGCGTCTTCAATCTGGGAGGAAAACTCCGGTGTGGGATCATCAAAGCTTTTGTTAAGGTAGCGCCTGGAAAAACAGGAAGAGATTCGTGACGATGGAGAAGTTATCGGTTTTAGGCTTGCCAGATGCTTTGCTCTGCTGAAGAAGTTGTCAACTCATAAAACATTCCTAGGCCTATTTTAGTAGTTGCCCCAAAAAATGGCGGGGGGAAGTGAAAGTACATTCCAACTCTTTATCTTGAAAAGATTGTAACTAAAATACTAGAGTTTTTTCCCCACAAATATACTTAATTGGAGAACATGAATGATGACACCCAGCCTGTGAACATACTGGCAGTGCCTCTATGTTGCCTCTAATGAATCCTTTGAAGGTTTTTGAAGCTTGGCTCAAAAATCATGATTTAATTAGGGCAATTGCTGGAATTCTGACAGCAAGCCAACTCTGGCATACATAATTTATAGTCATCTGTGACCCTGTTTCCCTCCCTCTCCCCTTGGTGTCTCATAAACCAGATTCTCCACTTGAGCACATTCACAGGCTGTGTCATCATTCATGTTCTCCAATTAAATATATTCATGGGCAAAAACGCTGGTATTTTAGTTACAATCTTTTAAAGATAAGAGTTGAAATGTACTTTCGCTTTCTCACCTGTTTTTTTTTTTTTGGGCAACTGCTAAAACAGGCGTAGCGTTGTGGTTAGCCGGCAGCAGGTGCAGGCGGCTGAGGAGAGTGAGGACAGATGAGGGGCCAGGACTATCAGGGAGTAGACTGCTGCCTTCGGAGATTGTGGGGGCTGCAGCAACGAGGAGGTTCCTGAGGAGCCTGTGCCAAGTGCAAAGCGTGCGCGCAGGGTTGCTTGCAGGAAAGAGCAGCTACAACAGCATGGGTGACTCAGGAATAAGGCTGCAAGGTAATGGCCCCTCCTTCATGAAGATAAAAGCCAGCTGTGAAGCGAATGTTCTTTGCAGGAAGCAAAGACATTTTGAAACTCAGCCTCGTGGACATTACAGTATCTCAAGTTGGTATTTGAAGACTCTTGTGTTGTGAAATATTTCTTATCTGTTATTCTTGGTAGACTAGCACAGTTTTGGCGAATCTTGTGCTTATCAAAGTTAATTAGTTTGCAGCAGCCTTTGAACTGGGGATTCATAAGACTTATTAAAAGGTTTCTGTTTGCTTTGGTTCGAGTTTTGTTGGAAAAGGTTTGGGTCAAAACACATAGGAATGTTTTATGAGTTGACAGAAGTTTCTCTTGGCAACGCTAAATCGATCTGTCAGCAAATACCAGTAGTCCTTGTGTGACTGTTCGAAGTTACAACGGCACTGAAAGTGACTCGTGGCCATTTTCACTTACAATTGTTGCGACCTTCCCATGGTCACTTAGATCAAAATTCAGATGCTGAGCAACAAGTTCATATTTATGACTGTTGCTGTGTCACTGTGTGTGTGTGTGTGTGTGTGATGTGATCCTTTTGCAACCTTCTGACAAGCAATATCAATGGGGAAGCCAGATTCACTTAACAACAGGATCACTAACTTAACTGCAATGATTCACTTAACAACCAGGACAAAGAAAAGTTGTAAAGTGGATCAGAACTCACTTTAAAAAAAAAGTCTCACTGAACAACAGAAAAGTTGGGCCGTAAGCCAAGGACCACTAGTATCAAGTCAGATTTCGCAACCCAAAAATACGACACCCAAGAAATGCTGGAAAGAGTCTGTTTGAATCAGTAAACAGAGAACATGGGTGTGTTTTTAATGGCAATGGGGTTCCAATTTGCCTAATCCAACTGGTTTGGCAGCTCAATGAACTGGAGCAGTCCTGAAAGGCATTTGAACTTCTGGAATGTTTGTTAAACCTTATGCAAACATTTTCAAAGAGGACTTCTTAGCCATGGGAAATAGGAAGGAAGTACCTGCACATTGGGGGAAGAAAAAAGAGGAGAGGAAGAGGAGGAGGAGGAGAGAGGGGAGGAAAGGGGAGAGGAGAGGAAGGAAGAAAAGAGAGAAGAGAAGAGGGGAGGGATGGAGAGGAAAGGAGAGGAGAGGAAAGAAGGAAGAAAGGAGAGAAGAGGGGAGGAGAGGAAGGAAGAAAGGAGAGAAGAGAAGAGGGGAGAGGAGGAAGGAAGGAGAGAAGAAAGAAGAGGGGAGGGGAGGAAGGAAGGAAGGAAGGAAGGAAGAAAAGAGAGAAGAGGGGAGGAAGAAAGGAGAGGAGAGGGGAGAGGTGGAGAGGAAGGAAGGAAGAAAGGAGAGAAGAGGGGAGGAAGGAAGGAGAGGAGAGAAGAGGGGAGGGGAGGAAGGAAGGAAGGAAGGAGGGAAGAGAAGAGGGGAGGGGAAGAGAGGAAGAAACCACAGGACAGGAAATATTTCCACTGCACAAAGCCTCCTCCACACCTGCGTGCTTGCTGCAACAGCTCTTCCTTCCTCTGAACCAGCATCCGCTGCCTCTCGTCTGCTGACTTGGAGAAGCGACTGCCTCTCACTTCAAAGTCCTCCGTCTCGGCTGCCTCTGCTTCCATTTCGTTCAACTCTGCCTCCGCCGTGTCTTCCAGCCTTGAGCTGAGCTCAAGTGGGATCCTTTCCATCTGCCACGCAGGACGAAAGGAGGAGGGGGGGAGAGAAAGAGAAGCAAATGGATGGATGGATGGATGGATATACCGCTTCCCAGTGCTTTGCAGCCCCCTCTAAGCAGTTTTACAGAGTCAGCCTCTTGCCCCCAACAATCTGGGTCCTCATTTTACCCACCTCAGAAGGGTGGAAGGATGAGTCAAGCTTCAGCTGGTGAAAATCGAACTGCTGGCAGTCGGCAGAGTTAGTCTGAAATACTGCATACTAACCACTATGCCACCACAGCTCTATATGATACCCTTCTTTTGCCACATTACCTCCATGTCCTCCTCAGCATCTTCTTGACTGGTACTCTGCCTTTCTACAGGACTGTTCAATGCTGGTCGGATACTGTCAGAACGCTGTGCATGTTTTTTTAAAAAAATAGAATTAACTGATTTGGAAAAAATGAAACTTCCTTTTTTGTAAGCATTTTAAATTGTATTATGGATCTTGCTGAAGCTCCCATTCCAAGGCCATGAGACAAACCAACTGATTTTTTTAAATCCAAATTTTATAAGCTTATCAGAATAGAAAACGCAAAGAAAAAATGAAAATAATAAGAAACTGGGGGAGGAAAAAGGGAAGACGAGAGAGTGTAGGGGAAAGGGGAAAAAGGAAAAGAAAAACATTGACTTCCGACTTTCTTTGGCAGAGACGTAGCAGCCTCAAATTTTTGCTTTTGCACAATAATATATACTAGCCATTTCTATAATAATAAAACTATTTAATCAGCAAAAACCCAAATCTATTTCATTTTTGCCCATCTCAAGCACAAAATCCAGAAGTGATTTCCAAATTTAAAAAAAATTATATTCTTGGCTTTAAATAAAGCAATCAATTTAACCATCTCTATTTTTCCTTGTTGTGGAAAGTAATGAATATTTGTATTTGCACCTATTAATTTTTATAAACTATAAAGTATAGTTTATAAAGATTGTCATTTATCAAATCTGCAAGGCTGTAGACTTTTGTCTATCACCTGTCTCCCTCTCCCTCTCTCATCTTATTACTATGTCTGTCTATCTACCTACCCATCTACCTATCATATCTATCTATCTATCTATCTATCTATCTATCTATCTATCTATCTAT
>BLBF01000045.1:19132800-19151954 GCA_015471245.1 Laticauda colubrina | reverse complement strand
AGATAGATAGATAGATAGATAGATAGATAGATAGATAGATAGATAATAGGTAGACAGGTAGATAGATGGATGGATGGATAGATGGATGGATGATAGATGGGTAGGTAGGTAGATAGATAGATGGGTAGGTAGGTAGATAGATAGATGGGTAGGTAGGTAGATAGATAGATAGAAAGACAGACAGACAGACAGATAGACAGATGAGAAGGAGGAGGGGAGAACACAAGTATCTTGCCCAGTTTAAGGTCTATTGTGTTGGACCCACCTGTGTTGGAAAAGGCACCTGTATGCGTCCCTCTAAAATATTGTCAGTTGTTATTTCTACGGAGCGGGTCAGCTGCAGGTCCTGGAGAATGAGGTGGTAAGGAACCTGGGGGAACATCTCCTGGATCTGATGGGCCTAGGGAAATCATGCCAAAATATGTATTGCTCAGGAATTAAACAAAATCTCCAACTATCCAGATGAGCATTTTCTTTTTTTTAAGAAATTACAAATGTAAGTTGAGCTTATTAAAAACAAACAAAAACCAAGGGGGAACATGGGAACTTTTGGGTGAAGAAGCAGCATGAATTTTGAGTGGTAGTCGGTGGCTGCTCTGAAACATAGCAAGAGCCTGGAGGAAGAATCATGCATTATCTAAGACAGTGGTGGCTAACCTTTTTGGGCTCCTATGCCGAAAATTGCATGCTTGCTCGTGCACTCTCACTCGCCTGCCAGCACCCAGAAGGCAATGTGCATGGGGGGACCCATGTCCCCTGTGCAACTGCACACAATCCCCACCACCACCACCTTACTTGCACTGTGCATACGCGTGCCTCCCAGCTGATTTTCGGGCCTTTTTTGGCCTCCCACAGGCTTGAAGGAAGCCTCTGCAGCCTTTGGAGGCTGAAAAATGGGCCCATTTCATCACATCCGGTATTTCCGGAAATACAGGAAGATCCAAACCCAGGCCCACCCCCTCTTCATCCAAGGGCATGCAGGGAAGAATGGATAAGGGAGCAACGTGGGTTACAGGGGAGAAAAAGCTCTTGATTTCCTTCATTAGCTGCAGCTGCGAAAACAGGATAAAGAGGGTGCTTGTGCACAGCTCCTTGCTGGAAGCAAAGTGTGAATTATCTTTGTTACATCTTATCTGGGTTCTGGCATCCACCCAACTGTGTGTGTTTTGTTATCTTTTGAAGTCTGCAATTCCTTATCCTGTCCTGTCTCATTAATTGCTGCAGCGTGGTTTGTGTTGGTTTTTATTTATAATTTATATGTACTTTGGGTTCAGACTGAATTTCTTCCCATTAAACAACTGTTTTTAGGAAAGTTTTTTCTCCAGCCAAAGATAACTGGACTTTGGGGGCCAAGTTGGAGGTATTAAAGGGACTTTACTTATTTTTGTGACTTTGTTGCTTTTGTGCCACACCCCTTTGGGTCATCACAAAAGTTATATTTTGAGGGATTCAAATTTACTTCTTTTGGGTTTGCTACTTGGACCATTAACACAGTGGGCTATAGCTTGTAAACATTTATGCTATAAGAGGGCGGTTAACGTTTGGAGGCCTCCATAATGGATGATGCTACCAAAATGATATATTTACATCAATGACAGTGTCCAAAATATAAACTGGGGGGCTCACCATGGCATTGAGCTGAGAGTTGCTGGCCTGGGCGATCCCAAGGAGGTTGGTGGTATGCATTACCTCGACCGAAAAGCTCGGGAGCCAGCTAGCGATGCGAGACCCTAGAGGAGAGAAATCAGAAGATCTGTGAAGGACCCTTTTCCATTCATTGTCCTCTGCTGTGGTTGTGCACGTGCTCCAAATGTTGGAGCGCCAACATTTATTTCAGTAATAGCCCAGTTGAAGTTCAAGAAATTGAATGTAAAAAAAAATGGTTGTCCCCAACTCTGCTGAGTCTTTAGAAAGTCTGTCAAGGTTTCACCTTTTCCCTATCTTTTTACATTATGGAGTATTACATGTATATGAAACCATCATAAGTATGCTTGTATCGTAAACTAGCTGTATGCCCGTGCTTCGCTACGAAACTATGTGATCTGGCTTAGTTTTTGGGGAGGAAAATTGTGCCTCTGCCTACCAGCATCCATCGGTATTCAGCTGATTAATGTCCTGTCAGTGTGTGAGAGTTGAGAGCTGTTTGGAAACTGAAGCAGTATTTGCTGTGTGAGTAAGGAGACAGCAAGGAACCTGGGCATGGCTTAGCTCAACTGTGCTGTACTAAAGCTGCTTGGCGCTGTGAAACTAAAACTGAAAGTGAAACTCCTCTCCTCTGCTTGTGTTTTGCCTTTGGAAGAGATTTCTTTTCAGCTGGGGAGGGGGAGTAGAACTCCTTACCATCAGAGCATGTTAATAATAATAATATAGGAAATACTCTAAATGCTCTGATGGTCATTTCAAAAAATCCTTTCTTAGTGAGCACCTAGAAGCCAAAAGGAATGAACATACGGGCCAAATGTCAAGTTAATAGTTGACTTTACGGTTTGACTTTATGTCAAACTTTCTGGTTCTGGAGATTTTGTGACGATGGTGTGAGTGGTATTTCACTTTTATATATGTAGATGGTCCCATCCTTCCATTAGAGGTGAAATCCTCTCCCCCCCCCCCCCCCCCCCCCCCGAAGTCTGGCTCTTTCTCTTGGCCTGGGATGAAGTCCCACTACATTAGGGCTGGGTGATGGGAGAGAGAAAATTCTCATGCATCCAGGCTGTCGGTCATCTTGGTTTTTAATTTTAATGTTTACCTTTTTGCTGTAATTATAATTGTTTCAGCACTTTTTAACTTTAATAAAGTTACATTCTAAGCCACCCACAATCACCTTATTAGTAAGATGTGAACTTCAAGGGAGGGAAGAGGAAGGAAGGAAGGAAGGAAGGAAGGAAGGAAGGAAGGAAGGAAGGAAGGAAGGAAGGAAGGAAGGAAGGAAGGAAGGAAGGAAGGAAGGAAGGAAAGGAAGGAAGGAAGGAAGGAAGGAAGGAAGGAAGGAAGGAAGGAAGGAAGGAAGGAAGGAAGGAAGGAAGGAAGGAAGGAAGAAAGAAGGATATCTGTAGCTCAGGATTGAGATGAGAGATTCTTGGTATTCTCTGAGCTTGGTTGTTTTCTTGTAGATGTTTCAGACGTTTCATTACTCAGATTGAACTGATGATGTTACCTCATTTGGGTCAAGAAACATCTGCAAGAAAAAAACCAAGCTTGGAAAGCACTAAGGACCCCTCAAATAAATAAATACACCGCATAGACCAAATATTTGTTAGTCAATTCCCCATGACTCTTCACCAGAGGTAGGTAGAGCAGGACCACTCAAGTTGCTGAACCTTCTCAACAGGCACACATATTCCGGGTCACTGAAGATGCTGGAGGACTCGAACTTACCGTCAAAGTGGAAGAAGTGGTTGTGCTGGTTGAGATGAGGTCTTCCTTCGGCTGCTGCCACAGGGGGCAAGTTTTCATCCGGGTTCTCTCTGGGGTGATCTTCTGGGGCTTGCTGGTTGTCTGCAATGTTCAGTGACATCCTACAGGTAGGGCAGGAAGTGTCTTGCTCGAGCCAGGAGCGTAGGCATGAGCTAAGATTAAAGAGAGAATTTTATATGGATTTTTATGAGTAATATGAGGAGCCAAATGGCTGGGGGGAAGAGGCTGACTCTGTAAACTGCTTAGAGGGGGCTATAAAGCACTGTGAAGCAGTTTATAAGACTAAGTGCTGTTGCTCTCCCTTCCTTCCTTCCTTCCCTTCCTTTCCTCCCTCTCTCCTTTCCTTCCTTCCATCCATGACATGCAATAATTACAATGCAGCATTGCAGGCTGACTGCCCGCTGCCAGGAGTTCAATCCTGACCAGTTCAAGGTTGACTCAGCCTTCCATCCTTCTGAGGAAGGTAAAATGAGGACCCAGATTGTTGGAGGCAAGAGGCGGACTCTGTAAACCGCTTAGAAAAGGCTGTTAAAACACTGTGAAGCGGTATTTAAGTCCAAGGGCTATTGTGATCGATAGACAGACAGACAATTGAGAAGGGGAAAAAGAGAGAAAATGATGGATGGATAGATGGAATATAGATAAATAGATGGTAGGTAAGCACCATGGTGGTTAGAATGCAGTATTGCAGGCTAACTCTGCCCACTGCCAGGAGTTCAATCCTGACCAGCTCAAGGTTGACTCAGCCTTCCATCCTTCCGAGGTGGATAAAATGAGGACCCAGATTGTTGGGGGAAAGAGGCTGACTCTGTAAACTGCTTAGAGAGGGCTATAAAGCCCCGTAAAGTGGCATATAAGACTAAGCGCTGTTGCTGTTGCTAAACATCACACTTGATTCAAGATGCCAAAAACAAAAATGATGCTGTTAAGTATGAGGGTCAAAGGATCAAGACCATATGTTATGTTCCAGTTAAGATGTATTGCTCAAGTCTATACACAAGAATAAGTTCAGTACTAAACTAGCACCAAATATGGGTCAATGGAATTCAAGAAGAGTTGGACCAAAGGCAAAAAAATTCTGGACAAAAATAAACACATGGTGAGAATATTTGATGAAGCAACTTATAGATTTAAAAATAAAAATATTGTTGTTAGGTTTAATACCAGAATACTACAATAGAGGGAATACATATTTAATATTACTTGTGTTGACAGTGGCAAGAATTGTATTGGCACAATATTGGAAGATTGAGGTTACTCTTACAGATACAAAGAAAATTAAAAAGATATTAGACTGTGCAAAGTTGGACAGATTGACACTAAAAATAAAGAACAAAGAAGAAACAGAATACTTCCTAACATGAGATGTGTTTTACCAGTAGTTAGATAACAGAAGTAGAAATTAGAAAATAAAAGATTATTACTGTGTACAAGTAAATAATGAAAGATTATTATTATATATAAGTAAAATATTATTATTGGTATTATTAGCATAATTATTAATATTGGAATGTATAAGTTAAATGACTCAGGCAATATTCACGAAGCACCTATATTGATTAAAAATAAAAAAAACACATAGAAAAGAGATGGCCTCGGACCCTTTATGAGAACATATCAACTCTAGACTCATGACTTGTTTAACTCCATCCTCAGCTCTGCCTGCTCTTCTCTCACATTAAGCTCATCACCCAAGGAAAGAAATAATTCCTTCCAAGGTTCAAGGAAAAGCAAGTCTGAAGGGGTGGGGCCAGTGCTCAAGGGAACGCAAATGCTGGCACGTAGAGGCTAATTATCTCATTAGCTCCTGCTTAAAACATTGGAAAATATTTATAGCACAGCTTGCAATGAATGACAATAAAGCGGCCTTGAGACAAGAATGGGAAAAACAGAAGAAGCATCCATCAAAACCACAAATTCCTGCTGACTTCAAACCCTTAGGTTGGGTTTACACAATGACAGGAATGGCAATTTTGGCCCAAGTCACACAAAACCTTCCCAGAAACCCAGACTCTCTCTGATAATAGGGGACCCATTGAAATACATTATTAAGTGGCCAAAATTCAGCTCAATGCTCCTGCCCAAATGTTCAGAATATTTCAGATTAAAAATAACAAAATCTTGCAACATTTCAGTCCAAAATATCAACAATCTGTAAGATTTCAGATGAGAAAATGAAAACCTTCCAAGGTTTGTTGGTGAGAATGCTTATAATTTGATGAAAGTTCATGATACGATAAATGATTTTGGATGGGTGGATGAATGGATACATAGATAGATGATGGATGGATGGATAGATAGATAGATAGATATAGATGAGATAGATTAAAAAGATGAGAGAAAAAGAGAGAGATAATAGACAGAAGAGAGAGAAACAGATAATTGCTTAGTTTTATGACATCAAAAAAATAAAATAAAGTAAAAAAATAAAATAAAGTAAAAAAATAAAAAAACATAAAACATAAAATAAAATAAAATAAAATAAAATAAAATACAAGCTCCAACTCCAGGGCAGAACAGATAAAAGAAAATACTGTAACAAAATATGTATTTGGTAAAAACAAGGAAATAACGTTCAGATAAATACACCACCTTTACAGAGTACCCCTATCTGATTTTGGAGGTATCTAGGGGAACCAGTGTCCTTAGGCAAAACTGATTTATTTATATTCAGTGTACACCGCTAAATTCATCAAGACTCCTAGCACTTTATTGCAATCCAATAAGATGTCCATATAGGTAGACCTCAACATATGGCTATAACGGAGCCTATGGTCATCGTCCCTCCTCCAGGCCTTACTTATGGAAGAGGTGGCCGCAAGGGAGCTTCCGGGCAGCCTGCATGGAATCCCAGCAAATGGCACAGTCATCGTTGTTGGAGGCCAATTCTTCAGGAGTTGCCACTGCAAACCTAGGAAAAGCCAAGAGAGATGTGATACCAGGGTGAGCCAGATTGCCAGCTTAGGAGCCCAAAACTGCAGGCAGTTTCCGACTTATGACCACAATTGGGGAAATTTTACTTGCTACACAAGGCAAATAGTCTGTTGTCAGGGCGGGGGGTGGGGGGTGGGAGTTGGTGATTTTTCATCTATTTATTTTCCAGATTTTTTTTTTTATTGTACTTTATTAATTTATTTGATTCTTTTTGTTACTTTTTAAATTGTTTTTTATTTTAAATATGGTTTTACATTCTCGAGTCACCATGGGCGAATAGGTGGCAATATAAATTCAATAATTACACAATTACATGAATAAATAAATAAATGAGTTGTTAAAGCGGTTGAACAGACAGACAATTGAGAGGGGGGAAAGAGAGAAAAGGATGGATGGATGGATGGATGGATGGATGGATGGATGGATGGATGGAATATAGATAGATAGATGGTAGGTAAGTGCCATGATGGTGCAGTGGTTTGAATGCAAAATTGCAGGCTAATTCTGCCTACTGCCAGCAGTTCGATCCTGGCAAATAGGCAGCAATATAAATTCAATCAATCAATCAATCATTGTTAAGCAGGTTAACAGACAGACAACTGAGAGGGGAGCAAAGAGAGAAAAGGATGGACAGATGGATGGATGGAATATAGATAGATAGATGGTAGGTAAGTGCCATAGTGGTGCAGTGGTTAGAATGCGATATTGCAGGATAATTCTGCCTACTGCCAGCAATTCAATCCTGGCAAATAGGCAGCAATATAAATCCAATAAATAAATAAATAAATAAATAAGGCAGTTGTTGAGGGGGTTACACCTGATTTATGTATCCATTTTTGCCAAGGTTAAGCAAATCACTGCCATCATTAAAGTGAATCATGCAGTCATTAAACGAACCCAGCTTCCCCTGCATTGACTTTGCTTGTCAGAAGCTGGCTGGGGAGGTTGCAAATGGCAGACCAAAAGACCTCAGGATATGCTACAAGGGTTGTAAACACAGGCCAGTTGTTGCCCATGTGGCCAAATTTTGATCACAAGAACACAGGGATGCTGCGACGGTCACAAACGTGTGAGGACTGGTCCTAAGTCACTTTTTCCAGTGCCGTTATGACAATAAAGCAGCCTTGAGACAAGAATGGGAAAAACAGAAGAAGCATCCATCAAAACCACACATTCCTGCTGACTTCAAACCCTTAGGTCACTAAACGAATGTCTGTAAGTCAAGGCCTACCTGTAAATCATAAAATAAAGGCATAGTAGACAAACACTGCTAAAACCACAATCTAAAGAGGAATTATGGAGCCTGACATTTCTACAGTATAACGGTCTGGTTTGGCTCTGCAATCGAACAAGACAGACACAGACTTCATGAGACAGTTAGGACTGCAGAAAAAATTTTTTGCAACTAGCCTGCCTTCCATTGAGGACCCGTATACTGCACGGGTCAGAAAGAGAGCTGAGAAAATATCCACAGACCCCTCACATCCTGGACATAAATTGTTTCAACTCCTCCCCTTGGGGTGCTTCTGTAGGGCACTGCATGTCAAAACAACCAGACACAAACTTCCTGGTTTTTCAGCTCTGAAGAAGCTTCTTGGATGAGAAGCGAAAGGTCTTCAAAGAAAAACCAGAAAGTCCTACAGCCTCTTGAAAAAAAGTACATTTGGGACAACCATCACTCTGCTAAACAAATAAATCCCTCAGCACTGTCCAACTATTTACAAAGTCTGCACTACAATTACTGGTCCTCTTCTCATCACTCCTTATCACCCATCCCCTCCCACTTGGGACTGTATGACTGTAACTCTGATGCTTTTATCCTTACCATTTATATGGACTGCTTCCTAGTATGATTTGACAGGAAATTTCTCCTTAGTTCTAAGTTGCTTCTCTCCTTGATTCGTTTCCACCCATTGCTTCTTGTCCTGCTTTCAGGTGCTTTGGAGAATAGCTTGGCTCCCTCTTCTTTGGGGCAGTCCCTGAGATACTAGGACACTGCTATCATATCTCCCCTAGTCCTTCTTTTCACTAGACTAGACATACCCACTTCTTGCAACCGTTCTTCATATGTTTTAGCCCCAGTCCTCCAATCATTTTTGTTGCTCTTCTCTGCACTCTTTCTATCGAGCATCTTATGATTTAACAGTTCGTTGCTTGTGCACCCACAGAGAGCTTATGCACCAGAGACAAATTCCTTGTATGTCTAACCACACTTGGCCAATAAAGAATATTGTATGGTGGTGTGATTATTTTGCAGTTGTGGTGAAGGTCATCCCAATTCCCCCCAAAAGCATAAGCATGAGACACACGTGGCCCTAGATTGGGGGGTTTCATTATTTCTCGCTCTAGAATTAAAGGAAGAGACTCACCTTGCTTCCATGTTCCCAACCACCCGCAGGTAATTCTTATGGCGCCGCAATCTGCGCTGAACTTCATGGAACAGGTAACGCAGCTGCATAAAGATCACCAGACTGGCCATTGACAGCCAAATGTTGCCAAACAGCTTCCAAATATATTTTTGCCCAAGAAGAGCAGGAAAGCAAATCACCGTTGCAAGAGAAAAAAACACAAATAAAGAAAAGAGAATTATTTCACGATGTCCGGCTGAACCTTCTTCAATGAAATGTTTATCCTATTCAGGACACAAATACTTTATGCACAAAAATAGAAGGAAACTTTTGATTCCCGCAATGGATGAATGGCTGCAAAAGTTGATGGAGTTGACACAGATGATTAAATTGACTTTTCTGATTAAAGCAAAAAATACCAGTATTTTTGTTTGTACTTGGAAACCCCTTCTGGACTTTATGCTTGAGGTGAGGGGGAAAATGAATCTTTGATTTTGGGTTTTACTGATGAGATAGGTTTCCTATGATAGAAACGGCTAGTTTATACTATTATATAAAAGTAAAAAGTTGAGGTTTGATGTTATCTTATTCTACTGCACCAAAGGGAGTCAATGCCTTTTCTTTCTTTTTCCTCTTTTCCCTACACTTTTCTCTCCCCTTTCCTATTTTTCCTATTCCCTTCTATATTTTTCTATTTTATATTACAGATTAATTTTTAAAAAGGACACAGTTCTCAGTTGGAGCCTGCAACACTCAGTCCAAAACTTTCAAGAAAAAAAAAAATTATTTATTTATTTATTTATTTATTTTGGGGGGGGGGGGGTCTTTGTGGCCTTACCAGAAACAAATTGCTTATGGAATCTCTTTCAAATTATTATTTAGTGGAATCCCCATTTATTATTTAGTGGAATCCCCATCCCCCCAAAAGTCTTGCTTTTTCATCCTGGTATACAAAGCAACATAAAGGAAATCCTACTATGTGCAAGAGTACAGGCAGTCCCGGATATATGACCACCACTGAGCACAAATTTACTGTTGCTAAGTGAGACATTTATTAAGTGAATCAAATCAACTAGCCATCGCCAATTCGCCGCAGCCAACTTAACTATGGCCAACTCAACACAGGACAATTCAACAATTGGCATTTTTTAATGATTCTTTTCCACAATTTCTTTGACATATGTGTAACTCTTGTCCCAAGGCAAGTTGGCTGTGGCTAGTTGGCTGGTCCTGTCACATTTGCCCCAGGTTGGACTTGCGGAATGATTTTATTAAACCTTTATACCAGCATATGAATGTGATGCATCAAATCCAAGGACAGCAGCATCAGCTCCATAATGAAATCGGTGTAATAAACATAGGTGCCTTTGCTCTCCCAGGTGCCTTCGTGATTCAGATCCCAGAGATGAATGATGTAACTGGGTGAAGGAAAGAGAAATCCTGCATTGATTTCCCCTGCTGGTTCTACAGGGAAGGGAACAGCAGCAAAAGTCTTACTCCTAACAGGTGCTAATGTTAATAAAAGAGATTTGTAGCTCAGGGTTGAAATGGGTGGGGGGGCTTGGTGCTCTTGTTTTCTTGCAGACGTTTCATTACCCAACTATTTAACATCATCAGTGCTAGAAAGGAGGAGAAGGGGAGGAGGAAGAGGAGAAGGAAGAGGAGGAAGAGGAGGTGGAGAGAAGGAGGAAGACTGTGGGGTCCTTGGTGCTCTGCAAACTTGGTTGTTTTCTTGTGGACATTTCATTACCCAACTGGTTAACATCATCACTGCTAAAAGGGAGTGGGTTTCTAGAAAGGAGGAGGAGGAGGAGTGTAGAGCCCTTGGTGATTTCTGAGCTTGGTTGTCTTCTTTCTAGTCTAGCATTGATGATGACACCTAGTTGGGTAATGAAATGTCTGCAAGGAAATGGGAAAAGTTAACCAATTCATAACAACAGCAACATAAACTAACCACCTTCTTTCTTAGGTCAGATGAATGGCAATCTGACCTTGCGGTCAAGCCCATTTTAGGAAGGAAATGCCACACAACCTGTTCGGTGTGGATAGCGTGCTTACCGTAAAATCACGTGCACGGTTCTTACAGTGACAAGCAGCGACTGTTAAGGGACAAAAAGAATTTGCCCGTCATTCTCTGAAGCTGGAGCAGTTACCACAAAAAAACAAGGAAATGGCTTTTCCAGTCCTACGAGTTTAAATGTTCCTTCTGCATTCCACAATTGGCAATGGCCAAGATCAGAAAAAGATTAAGTTACAGAAACTATATGTCTGTTCTTGGAGAAGTGCAGAATTTTGTTGTGGGTTTTTTTTTTGCACACACACACAATAAACAAATAAACCCAAAATATCAAAGTAGCTTTGTTCTGTAAGATACAAAACTTTGGAGAACATTTTACAAAAATGGGTAAAATCGATTTATACCTCGCAGGAAGCACAAATGGACAAACAAACAAGACCCTGTGGGATACAAAAAGGGATAAAACGCCTTTATTCTAGTGCTTGAACAGATATATAAGATGAAGAAATTCTGTTGCTAAGCAGGGAGGTTGCTAAGTGACTCATGTCCAACTGTACAACCTGTGCACTGCAATTGTTAAGTGAACCACTGCGTTTGTTAAGCGAGTCGTAAGATCATGAAATGAATCCAGGTTCCTGCATTGACTTTGCTTGTTGGAAGCCAGCTGGGAAGGTCACAAATGATGATCCACTTGTCCTAAATACATGCCAGTTGCAAAGCGATCCCATGAACATCAGGTGCTATGCTGGTCGTACATGCGAGGACCAGTCCTAAGTCTCTTTCTCCGGGGCTTATAACTTTGAATGCTTGCTTAAACAAAAGGTTGTAAATCTAGGGCTACCTGAAGTTGCTTCAAAGGAAAATTCTGCTTAAAAGTTTTCAGTTATGACAAGTGATACGGGTAGTCCTCCACTTACGACTGCAATTGAGCCCAATGCCTCTGTTGCTAAGTGAGACAGTTGCTAAGAGAACTTTGCCCCATTTTATGAACTTTCTTGCCACAGTGTTGTGCTTAGCCAGCAGCAGGTGCGGACAGCTGAGGAGAGCGAGGACTCAGATGTGGGGCCAGGACCATCAGGGAATGGACTGCTGCCTTCAGGGATTGTGGGGGCTGGCAGCAACGATGAGGAGGTTCCCGAGGAGCCTGTGCCAACTGCATGTGCACGCAGGATTGCTCACAGGAAAGAGCAGTTACAACAGCACAGGCGACTCGGGAGTAAGGCTGCAAGGTAAGGGCCCCTCATTCAAGAAGATAAAAGCCAGCTATGAATCGGATGTTCTTTGCAGGAAGCCTCATGGATATTGTAGTATCTTAGTTGTATTTGAAGACTCTTGAGTTGTAAAATATCTCTAGGTTACCTTATCTATTATTCTTGGCAGCTTCGTGCAGTTTTGGCGAAGCTTGTGTTTATCAAAGTTAATTACTGTAGTTTGCAACAGCCTTTTAACCAGGGATTTGTAAGAATCATTAAAAGGTTTCTGTTCCCTTTGGTTCATGTTTGTTTTATTGGACAAGGGTTTGGGTCAGAACACACAGTTGTTAATATGATAGACTTGCAGGGCCAGCATTTCAATTTCATTGTACACATGTTCTGCATTGACAATAAATGTTTGATTGATTGATTGAGTGGATCAACGGAGTTGTTAAGTGAATAACCTGGTCGTAAAGTGAATCTGGTTTCCCTGTTGACCTTGCTTGTCAGAAGGTCGCAAAAGGGGATCATGTGACCCCAGGGATACTGCGACCGTCATAAATAGGAACCAGTTGCCCAGCATCCTAATTTTGATCAGGTAATCCTGGGGATCCTGCAATGGCTATATGTGTAAAAATTGGTCACAAATCACTTTTTTCAGTGATGATGTAAGTTTGAAGGGTCACTAAACGAGCTCTTGTAAGTTGAGGACACCTGAATTCAAGATTTTATTAGGTTGCAGCAGCAGGATAATTTGCAGAATTATTTTTTTTTAATTCAGTGACATGCCCCTGTCGGTGTCTGAATCCGAGGAGGAAGACAAACAGCTGACAGGGAATGGGAGTGTGGCTCTGTTGGCTGTGGAGGAAACTGGGTAAGGGCAACGTCCAGCTGGACAGAGCAAGGGAAAGGTAGAACAAGGGAGAGGAAGGGTCTCTGGGTCTCAGAGGAAGACCCAGGTCCACTCCTTCTTCATCCTAGGGCAACCAAGGAGGTATGGAGAAGAGAACAACGTGGGTTGCATGGCTTACATGGGAGGAAAGGGCCCTGATTCCCTTTATTAGCCACACCTGGGAATGAGAGCTTAAAAGAAATGCATGCTGAGTGTGGCAGCTGCTGGGAGAAAACGTGAGTTTATCTTGTGTTGACTTTGCTTATCTGTGTTTCTGGCATCTTCCCAACTGTGTTGAGTTATTGCCATGCCTTCATGTCTGGAATTCCTTCTCCTGCCCTACCAGACTAATTAACTCATTTTGCCTTGATTGGACTTATAGTTACAGTTTTTGTTGACCATGTTTTGGACTGGATTCTCTGCAGCCAAAGGCTGTTCCTGGGAGAGTTTTTTCTCCAGCCAGAAGGTAATCAGGACATTGGGGGCAAAGTTGGAGCTAATAAAGTGACTCCTACTGATAATCTGGCTGTGTTGCTTTGGGTCATCACAGTCAGTGTGTTTGAGAGAGAAACCTAACACTGAATCCATGGACTATTTACGTGGAGAAAGCAAAAAAGGATGAATAATATGTAACAGAAAATGACAGTTGTATTAAGTAATGTGAAAGAGAAAACCAAATATTTGTAATTCTGCTGAACAGAAAAAGCTTGCAAATCCTATGAAGGGCAGGATCCAATTACAAATGAAATAACTATAGGTAGACCTCGACTTACAACCACAATTGAGCCCAAAATTTTTGGGGCTAAGTGAAACATGTTCATGTTCGTCCTGTTTTACGATCTTTTTTGCCAGAGTTGTTAAGAGAATGATTGAAGTTGTTCAGTTAGTAGCATGGTTGTTAAAGTGAATCTTTCTTCCCCATTGAAGGTTGCAAAAGGGGACCCCATAACCCCCTTTCCATGGACAATGTAGCCGTCATAAATATGAACTGGTTGCCAAGCATCTGAATTGTGACCGTGTGTGTGTGTGTGTGTGTGTGTGTGTGTGTGCTGCAACGATCAGAAGTGTGAAAATGTCATAAGTCCCTTTTTTTTCAGTGCTATTGTAACTTTGAAGGGTCACTAAATGAACTGTTTAAGTTCAAGGATTATCTGTATTTAACAAAAACCTTTTTAAAAAATAAGATTACATTTAATGAAGTGCCATTCAGAACAATCCATTGCTACTTAGGATCTCTGCCATGCCTACCCTGATGCCCCCCCCCGCAAAAAAAAGTGCTGAGGGTCATCACAACAACGTACCGGACATAAGAAAGGAATGTGACGTCACAGCAAAAGGACATAGGTATTTCATGGGTCCCGTCAGTCAAGCCAAGGCGTCAAAATAGACAAGGTCTCCAGTCACTAAGGTGCATTAACTGCCTGCAGAACCAGCTTCCTGGAACACAAGAAGCTGGAAACTGTAAACCCAATGCAGACAACCCCAATGTTTTTTAATATGTGTCAAATAAAGAATCGAAGGACTATTTGGTTTCTGTGTAGATTCTGAACGGCTCAAGGTTGACTCAGCTTCCCATCCTTCTTGATGTTAACAAAATGAGGAGCCAGATTGTTGAGAGCAAGAGGTTGATTTTGTAAACCAATTAGAAAGGGCTCTAAAACACTGTGAAGCACTATATAAGTGCTATTGCCATTGCCCTTCCTCCCTCCTCTTCCTCCTCCTCCTCCTCCTCCTCCTCCTCCTCCTCCTCCTCTTCCTCTTCTTCTTCTTCTTCTTCCAATCCTGACCAGCTGAAGGTTGACTTAGCCTTCCATCCTTTCAAGGTGGGTAAAATGAGGACCCAGATTGTTGAAGTCAATAGGCTGACTCTGTAAACCGCTTAGAGAGGGCTGCAAAGCACTGTGAAGCAGTATATAAGTCTAGTGCTCTTGCTAATGCTGTAGTTGATTGGATGTTGCATTAGGAATCCTGGTGGCGCAGTGGTTAGAATGTGGTATTGCAGGATGACTCTGCCCACAGTCTGCAGTTCAAGCCTGATTGGCTCAAGGTTGTCTCAGCCTTCCATCCTTCCGAGGTGGGTAAAATGAAGACCCAGATTGTTGGGGGCAAGAGGCTGACTCTGTAAACCGCTTAGAGAGGGCTGTAAAGCACTTGAAGTGACATATAAGTCTAAGGTCTATTGTGATTGCTAGTTTGTAGAGACTAAGCTAATAGCCTACAAATCTATTGAAATCTTTTAACCTTCGTACGTCAAATGTGGGAGCTATTCAAAGAATGACAGACCAAGGCATGCTGGTACTGATCTTCGGGTACCAATTTAAATTATAATTACATAATTATAAGGATGAGTGCTGAAACTTTGAAGTATATGTCCTCTCTGCTTAGCCTTGAGTGGCTGGGAAGGGAACATTCCCAGCTCGCAAATGCTGTAATCCTGAACTGATTATATAAACAGTGTTTGGAAAGGCAGACCAATCTGTTCTTCAAAACAAACTCCATCTTCTAACGATTCCAATCCCTGGTAGTTTGAGCTCTGCTCCATAGACTGTGACTTGCTCAGTAGTGTTGAGTCCAGTGGAAAATCATTGCAGCCCGTATCTGTTTTTGGGGAGCTTCCTGGCCTCAGAACAGCCTCTGGGGGAACGTTTTGGCTCCCCTAAGGCTCCCCTGGGGCTCTTGAAGGCAAAAAATGGAGGGGGGGGGCTGAGCCATTTTTTGTCTTCCTGGGCCTCAGCAAGGGGAACTTATTTTATTTTATTTATATTATTTGATTTTTATGTTATTTGTCAATTGCTTACAAGATAATAGGTATAAGTAAAAACATAGTTATGAATACATGGATACATATAAAAAAAAAGAAAGAAAGAGTAGGACAGGGACGGTAGGCACATTGGTGCGCTTATGCACGCCCCCTACAGACCTCTTAGGAAAGGGGTGAGGTCAAGAGTGGACAGTCTTAGGTTAAAGTTGTTGGGGTTTGGGGAAGAAACCACAGAGTCAGGTGGAATATTCCAGACATTGACCCCTCTGTTGCTGAAGTCATATTTCCTGCAATCAAGTTTGGTGCGGTTAACCTTGAGTTTGTATCTCTTGTGTGCTCTTGTGTTGTTATGGTTGAAGCTGAAGTATTCATTGACAGGGAGGACATTGCAATGTATGATTTTATATACCATACTTAGATCGGACCATAGACAGCGTAGTTCTAGGTTTTCTAGGTCTAGAATTTCAAGTCTGGTGGCTTAAGGTATTCTACAACGAGTAGAGGAGAACAGCTGATTGTTGGGAGGGGAAAAAAAGAAAGAAATACCTTAGGCGAAGTCAGGCAGGCAAGGTGAAGTGAACATCGGAAGGGAGGGCAACCAGGTCGGGGGCGTGGCCAGCCAGAACTCACTACTGGTTCTGCGACCCATGCCAAATCCTTGCTACCGGTTCGCCTGATCCGGTGCGAACCTGTTGAATTCCATCATTGATTTTAACTTACTGCACCTGTGTAGGGTTTGCCAATTGCACAGGGGCCGGTAGGACCGCACTCCAGAGGGTGAATTGCCCAGAGGATCATGGGTTGCCCTCTCCCCTCTTTGGAAGAGCTTTATAGCTCCCGCTGCCTTAAGAAAGTTCAAAATATTCTCAAAGATCCATCTCATCCTGGGAAACCTTTTTTTGAATTATTACCATCTGGCAGACAGTACAGGACAATAAACACAAGCACAAATAGGCTGGAAATCAGATTTCCATGTTAGTATCAAATATGAAAAAGAAGCACCAATACTTGATTCTGCATATTATAACAGCAGCTAGAATAAGTTTTGCTCAAAATTGGAAATTGGCTACGACCCCTTCAAAAAACATGATAATTAATAAGATACATGAATGTGCCAAGGTGGATAGATTAATTAAACTGCTAAAAGATAATCAAGACAGTGAATATTACAAAACATGGGATATCTGGTACGACTGGCTAAAGAAAAGGTGATATCTGATGACCCAGTAACATTTTGAAAATAAGGGTGACATGTAAATAAATGTAAATAAACTATATGTATGCATATATAGAGTTTAAAAGGATGAAGGAGTTATTATGAAAATGTATAACATGCTATCGGAAGGAAAGTACAAGTGTATTGCTCAAACAATGCTGTAAAATGCATATACATGTTTTTAATTTTACAAATGTTGAATATATATTTTTTTTAAAAAAAGGCTGGAAATCAGCTTCTATCTCAGGGCAGTAGCTCTGTTGAATTCTACTGTATAGTGCAATATTAATGCAATATCAAGGGTATTCAATTCAGTGTATAGAATGTGAAGGATGTGTGTTTGTGTTTAGTTTCATAGTCATCATGTACACCGAAAATGATATTTAATTTCGTTGTTCGAGGTACAATGACAATAAATTAAACTAAACTAAACAATATATACAGAGAGTCCTCCACTTAAAACAATTTGTTTAGTGACTATTCAAAGTTATGATGGCAGTGAAAAATGTGATTTATGTCCATTTTTTATAGTTACAACTTTTGCAGCATCCACATGTGATCAAAATCCAGATGCTTGACCACTAGTTCATACTTATGACTGTTGTAGTCCAGTGATCCTCTTTTGCAACCTTCTGACAAGCGAAGTCCACGGGGAAGCCAGATTCACTGAACAATCATGGTACTAACTGAACAGCTGCAGTGATTCACTTAGCGATGTGGCGAGAAAAGTCGTAAATTGGGGCAAAATTGATTTAACAAATGTCTCACTTAGCAACACACATACTTTGGGGTCCATTGTGGCCGTAAGTGGAGGACTACCTCTACTGCCTAAAAACACACACACACACACAAAATGTAACAACCCTCCCACCTGCAGGCACAACGAAGCTCGGGAAAACCAGAAAAGCCAAAAACCCCAGGAAATTTAACCAGGAATCTCACCTCGGCTGCCATGAAGGACAGTGTGTGCATTCCATGCGCGTAGCCAATGAGGCCGCACACCACTGCCAGGCCGCAGCAGGAAAGCAACATGACAATCAGCAGAGTCAGGACTCGGATGTGGCTGTTCAACGGAGTGGTGGGCGAAAAAGAGAGCTGAAAAATACCAACACATGAGTTAGAATAGAATAGAATAGATACTGGAATGAAGAAAAGAGCAGAGCAGAGCAGGACAGAACAGAACAGAACAGAATAAAATGTCCTGCCCAGTGTGTCCGGCATTATGGGTCACATGCTGGTCAGCTGGATAGAGAAGCTCAAAATCCAGGACTGGATGGTCACAGCTATTCTTCCATTCTGGCTTCAAATCCCACAATTTAAATTATCTCATGGGTGAAAAAAAATATTTCCTTCTATCCATCCTCAATCTCCATGCATTTAGCTGCTGAGCTGTAACCTCAAATCTTAACCACATAAAATAGGGAGAAAACATCTGTGGGATCTTTGATGCTCTCTCTGAGCTTGGTTGTTTTCTTGTGGACGTTTCATGACCCAACTAAGTAACATCATCAGCACTAGAAGGGAGTGGGGTTTGCTATGTTGGTGGGAGTGTTCTTAATGGCTGCTTGATTAGGCTGTTGTTTACTGTTTGATTGTTGTTTGCATGATAGTTCCTTAATTGGATTGTTGTTTACTGCTTGATTGTTAGTTTAGTACTAATCTTGACATTGATCTCCAAGATAAAGAGTAAACTCCACACCCTTCTAGCACTGATGATGTTACCTAGTTTGGTAATGAAACAACTGCAAGAAACAACCAAGCTGAGAGACCACCTAGGATGCCCACAATTCAACCCTGAGCTACAAATATTTTCTTCTATTGGAATGTATTTCCTTTTATAGCAACCTGTAAAATCTAAAGACATTTAGAGTAAAATCTCTTATTCTATTTTATAAGAGGACTGGAGGCTAAAACATGTGAAGAATGCTTGCAGGAATTGGGTATGTCTAGTCTTGGGAAAAGAAGGACTGGGGCTGAGATGATAACCGTATTCCAATATTTGAGAGGCTGCTACAAACAAGAGGGAGTCAATCCATTTTCCTAAGAATCAGAAGGCAAGAAACAGTGGATGGAAACGAATCAAGGAGAGAAGCAACCTAGAACTAAGGAGAAATTTCCTAACAGTGAGAACAATTAACCAGGGGAACTACTTGCCTCCAGAAGTTGTGAATGCTCCAACACTGGAAGTTTGTAAGAAGAGACTAGACAGCCATTTGTCTGAAATGGTATAGGGTTTCCTGCCTAGGCAGGGGGTTGGACTAGAAGACCTCCAAGGTCCCTTCCAATTATTCTATTCTATTTTATTTTTAATTCTGTTCTGTTCTATTCTCTTTTCTCTTCTCTTCTCTTCTCTTCTCTTCTCTTCTCTTCTCTTCTCTT
>BLBF01000045.1:19080728-19125612 GCA_015471245.1 Laticauda colubrina | reverse complement strand
AGGAAGGAAGGAAGGAAGGAAGGAAGGAAGGAAGGAAGGAAGGAAGGGCAATAGTAATAGCTCTTAGACTTATGTATTGCTTCACATTGCTTTCGAGCCCTGTCTAAGCAGTTTACAGAGTCAGCCTCTTGCTCTTCCAACAATCTGGGTCCTCAATTTTACCCACCTCAGAAGGACGGAAAGCTGAGTCAATCTTGAGCCTGGTGAGAACTGAACTGCTAAACTGCAGGCAGTTGGTAGTCAGCAGAAGTAGCCTGCAGTACTGCACTCTAACCACTGTGCCACCATGGCTCTTAGTCTTCACACTGACTCCAAAGCAACTCCTCTCCCCCAGTTCTTTCGGGCCCTTGTGTCTTCCATGATTTTCTTTATCATACCCCAGAAAACATCTTCTACTGACACATCACTCAAGGCCCACCTAGACCTGGGAAGCTTCCTATGCTTCTCTAGCACAAAGCTTTCTGGGCGTCTCTGAGCCAATCCCTCGCACTCAATGCTACCCAGAGCCCAGGGTTGCTTCAATGAGTGGTGCTACCACCTCATACTTCCCCCCTCTTATCATAATTTTACTTCCTGACTGAACATTGTGGTATTGGCCCAATTTTCCAAAGGTGACTAAGAAATGGGGGTATTGTTGGACAAGTACCAATCCAAGCCATCTGGAGGGCATCCAACTGTTCATGCCAGGTTAAGAGACATGCCTGCACCCCAAATATTCTTCACATGGACTCCAAAGCAACTCCAATGCTCCCTCGCCCCCAGTTCTTTAGGCCCTCATAAGGTAAAGGTTCCCCTCGCACAAACATACATGCTTGACATTTCCGGCTCTAGGGAGCGCTGCTCATCTCCGTTACAAAGCCGGAGAGCCAGCGCTGTCCGAAGACGTCTCCGTGGTCGGCTTGACTAAGCACCGAAGGGACAGGGAACGCTGTTCCCTTCCCACCAAAATGGTCCCTATTTTTCTACTTGCATTTTTTTACGTGCTTTTGAACTGCTAGGTTGGCAGGAGCTGGGACAAGGAACGGGAGCTCACTCCGTTACGCTGCGCGAGGGAATCGAACCATCGACCTTTCTGATCGACAAGCTCAGCATCTTAGCCACTGAGCCACCACGTCCCAATATAGGCCCTCATAGTCTTCCATAATTTTATCATGCCACACAGACCCCCAGAAAACATCTTCTCCGATATTTAAGGTTTGATTTAATGAGCAGTCCGACCACCTCACATCTCCTCCCTCGGTTATAATTGTACTTCCTGACTGACACAACGGCCTCACCATTGGGCTATTGTCCACTGTGGCTAGGAGGCAGGTACCATCCTCCCCGCCCATGATGGCCTCATGTAATGGGGTTCTCCAAGTGGGACTGGATCACAGCTGCCATCGCCTGGTTTGTGGGTCGTATAGACGGGAAAGAAGAGGAGACATGGGTCCTCTTACACCAAGGTGGGCCCATCAAATCCTGTTACTACAACTCCTCAAAACTCTGGAGAGCAGAGCAGCATGGAGCTCTCCAAATGATGGTGGCCAACACATCCTGCGAAGGTCCATCCCTCAATCCCGCCCATGAACATCCTTCAGCAGCCTTCTCTGCCATCCAAATAGGCTAAGAGACTACAACGCCCATCTTCCCGAGCGGTGTAGAATAAACTGGAAGTGGGACACCTCCATGCAGGGGGGCAGAGAGGCCCCTAAAAGTCGATGAACCATCCCTCCCATCGCCCGCTTCCAGCAGCGAGGGAACCCGGGAGTCGGAGGCTCTCGAATCACCCCTCTTATTGTCCAGCTGAGGATCATGGGACCTGGAGTCCCAAGGCACCTGTCAAGGTGACAGCATGAAAGACCATCTTCCCCATGCGTTTCCCCCCCCCCCCCAACTGGGGAACATGGCATTCAGAGTCCACTTCTGGGCTCTCAAGTCAGCCCTCCTATCACCCAGTCTTCCCAGCTGGGGACCATGGGAATCAGACTCCATTCAAGATTCACTGGGTGTGCCAGGTCGTGCAAGGAGGGCATGGCAATCCCCAGAAGAAGTACACCTCCCTGTCTGGGGCGGATAATGGGAGATGGAGTCCATCTCTCTAGGCTCCTCTACCTTCACCCTCACACACACCAGCTGGGGATAATGGGACCCAAAGTCCCTCCTTCTAGGTTCCTCTACCTCCCCCTCCTGCCACCCAGAGATAATGGCACCCAGAGTCCATGCCTCTAGGTTCCTTTACCCTCTATCCCTACCAGCCGGGGATACTGGGACTAAGTATCCATCCACCCGCAGGCTCCTCTATCTCCCCCCCCCCCGCCAGCTGAGGCTAATGGGACCCAAAGTCCCTCCTTCTTGATTCCTCTATATCCCCCTTCTGCCACCCAGGGATAATGGGACCTGGAGTCCATCCCCCCAGGTTCCTCTACCTTCATCCCTGCCAGCCGGGGATACTGGGACTAAGTATCCATCCACCTGCAGGCTCCTCTATCTCTGCCCCCCTCCAGCTGAGGATAATGGGACCCGGAGTCCATCTCCCTAGGTTCCTCTAACTTCACCTTCCCCCACCAGCTGGGGATAATGGGAGCCGGAGTCCATCCCCCTAAGTTCCTCTATCACTCTCTCTGCCCTCCCCCCCTCCAACTGGGGATAATGGAACCTGGAGTCCATCCCACTAGTTCCCTCTGTCTCACGCCCACCCCAGTCGCCAGCTGGGGATCATAGGCCCCGGAGTCCACCAACCTCCCCATTCCGCCGCCTCCCCGCCCCCCGGGGGGGGAGGGGGGGGGCCCTCACCCAGACGCAGAGGCCGTCGGAGAGCAGGTAGTAGGCGAGGTCCAGCGCGGCGGGGCCGTGGCCCGGCGGCAACGACAGCGGCGGCGGTTCGAGGGCCGGCGCTTCCCCGTCGGGCGGCGGGCCGGGCTCCGTCGCGGGGGTCCCGGCCTGGCGGAGGGCGCTATAGGCGCTGAGCAGGCAGCCCAGCAGGGCCAGGGCGCTGAGCGCCGCGTAGACGCGCAGGCTGGGCCACGGGAAGCGCTCCAGGAAGAGCAGCGGCATGGCGGGGAAGGAGGGCGGGGGGGGGGGGGGCGCTGCGCGGAGGAGGAGGAGGAGGGTCTCCCGGCAACCGCGGCCTCGCTCGCCCGCCGCCCCGGAGCAAGACAGGCCGAGAGGGGCTGCCCTGTCTGCCCTGTCTGCCCGCCTGCTTGGCTTGGAGGCGGAGGTGGAGAAGGAGGAGGAGCCGGGCCGGGCTGGCGAACCGCCCGCGGGGCCTCCCCTCAGCTCGGACCGGGCAAGGGAAGAAGGCGGCTCGGCCCGGGAGCCGCAGGAAACGGGCGACGCGGCGGCGGCGGCGGCAGAAGCGAACCCTCCGCTCGGCTCGCCGGACCGGGGGCGGGGCCGGGTGACTGGTTTCCCCCGCCCGCCCCTCCGCTCTCGCCGGGCCTGAGGAGCTGCCGGGGCGGGAAGGGAAAAGGCTGCGTCCTTGGAGGGGGCGCGGGGGGCCTTCGGGGAAAGGGGCCCAGGGTGGACGAGGGTGGGTGGCGGGGTTTCAATGGGTTGGGGGGCAAAGCGGGCCGGGGTGTGGAGGGTCGCTCTCCCAATTGCCCCCTGGAGGCTGGGTGTGGAGAGTTGTAATCGAGCTGGAAGGGGTCCTTTGGAGGTCTTCTAGTCCAGCCCCCTGCTCAAGCAGGAGTCCCCATAACCAAGAGGCCTCCGAACTTGGCCCCTTTTAAGGCTGCTTTTCTCGACTTCTTGTCAAGTGTTACTGCTGCCGTGGTCCTATGGCTGTAAAGTGAATCAGGCTTCCCCATTCGACTTTTCTTGTCAAGAAGGTCACAAAAGAGGAACCCGTGACCTCATGGACACTGGGCCATAAATATGAGTCAGTTGTCAAGTGTCAGAATTTTGACCGTGGCGATGCTGCAGTAAAAGCAGAAGTGTAAAACATGGCCATAAGGCACTTTTTTCCAGTGCTGTTGTCACTTTGGTCACTAAATGAATGGGTTGTAAATCGAAGATTGCCTGTATGTGTTTTTTCTCTCTTATCTTTTTTTTTTTTCTCCTTTCTGTACATCTTTTATTCCCTTTATCGTTTCTTTTTGTATTATCTTTGCTCTGGTTATTAAAAAAAAATCCCCATTACATTTTATGTAATAAAAATAAAGTGTGTGGGTGGGGGGGGGAAGGACAGGAAATGGGGAGGAGCCTACCTAGCAAGATTATTGTGAGGTAACAGTAGAGCAGGTCTCCAAACTTGGCAGGTTTTAAGACTTTGTGGACTTCGACTCCCAGAATTCCTGAGCTAACAGGACTGGAGGAGGAATTCTGGGAGTTGAAGTCCACAAAGTCTCAAAGTTGCCACATTTGGGGACCCCTGCAGTAGAGCAGGTCTCCCCAAATTCCCAGAATTCCCCAGCCCCTGCAGTAGAAGGAGGGCTCTCTAAGCAGCTTTGAACTCCTTGTGATTAGAAACACATAGCCAAAATGCTTCCCTCCCAGGCAGTTGAGAGCCCTGCCTTGAAAGAATCACATCCTGTCCAGATGATTCATCCGTTTAAGCCCTTCGTTCGGGCTGCCAAACGTCGCTCGCTCGCTCGCTCGCTGCTCCATGTGGCCAATAGACTTTGGTCCTTCAAGCCACACAACGCCTAAGGTGTCAGGTGCTGCTGTGGTCCTGTAAAAATGTCAGCCTGCCTCGGCCTGATATTGCTTTGGAGTGCTGTGAAATGAAGCAGCTGCCAACAGCCAAGAGTTTGTTTTTTAAGATGACATTTCTGGCTAGACTGACAGTTCAGGAACTGAATTTGTTCTCATGTATAGTCATATCTATACATATCTTTGTATCAGTGCATCTATCTCACTACCTACCTATTATATCTATATCACCTATCTATTCATCCTGTGTCTTATCCATATTTCTATCATCTATCTCTATCATCTATCTCTTCTAGATGTTATCTATCGATAACATGTTATCTATGTTATCTATCATCTATTCATCCTGTGTCTTATCAATAGATCTATCTATCTATCTATCTATCTATCTATCTATCTATCTATCTATCTATTTGTATCGTGTCTATTATATATCTATTCATCCTAACTGTGTGTGTCTTGTCTGTCATTTTCAAGGAATCAGAATGAAAGTTTTATATATATATACATATATATATGTATGTGTGTATGTATGTATATATGTATGATGTATGTATATATATGTATACATACACACACACACATAGTCCTCGACTTACACACAAACACACACACACGTAGTCCTCAACTTACAACAGTTTATTTAGTGACCGTTCAAAGTTACAATGGCACGGAAAAAAGTGACTCGAGCATTTTTCATGCCTACTGTCTAACTACTGGAGTAGCCACATGGCCACGTGATTTACATTTGGATGCTTGACAACTGACTCACATTTATGACGGTTGCAGTGTCCTGGGGTCATGGGATCCCCTTTTGCAACCTTCTGACAAGCAAAGTCCATAGAGAAGCCAGATTCCCTTAACAGCCATGTTAGTAATTTAACAACCGCGGTGATACACTTAACAAATGTGGCAAGAAAAGTTGTAAAATGGGGCAAAACTCACTTCACAAATTTCACACTTAGCAACACAAATTTTGGGCTCAATTGTTGTCATAAATTGAGGACTACCTCTAGTAGCATAATAATAAACCAAAACACAATTTAAACATGAAAGGAAACCCCCATTATTTAGACATACTTATTCTGGCAGTAAAATAGAAGCCTTAAAACAACAAAATTGTATGGCCCCTGGAAACCAAACTGGCTAAGCTACTCGTCAACATTGAGTACAAATATTAAATGTGAAAATTACTTGTCTGCAATGCAGCAACAACATGCGAGCCAGATATCAGCATTTTTGCAAAGAAGCCTTGCAGAAATGAATTTTCTGGCCTCAGATGATAAGAGGTATGACAGATTTTGAAACTGAGCGGTGACTTCCTCGGTATGAGTAGTCCTGTATATATAGTTTATTTCTTTAGCTTCCTCTTCAATTCTATGAAATGTAGAAAGAAAAATGGCACGGCAAGAGCTGAGTATGTTAGATGCAATGGGACACCCCTTCCTTCCTTCCTTCCTTCCTTCCTTCCTCCCTCCAGTGTCACATCTTGCTAATAAAGTGATTCTGGGTGGCTTAGAAATGTAACTTGATTTAATTTTTATTGAAGTTTAAAAGTTCCCAAAACAATTAAAATTACAACCTTTGCCTTCCTTTCTCCCTCCCTTTTGTCTCCCAGTAAGTACCCAGATTAGTCCCTGCAGTTTTCTTGGCAATGTTTTTTTCAGAAGTGGTTTGCCATTGCCTCCTTCCTAAGGTTGACTGAGTGAAACTGGCCCAAGGCCATTCAGGCAGGAATAGAACTCACAAACTCCTAGAGTTTCTACCTTGATGCCTTAACCACTAAACCAAACCACCTTTTTGCCACCTTTTCTAGACAAAACTACAAAAGCCAATCTGCTGGTGAAAAACTACCTCAAATTTCAGCCATGCAATTTTTCCAGAAATCCTCAAGCGATATCCACTTATCATCGGCTCTCAACATTTTTTTTTAATTTCCCAAGATATGGTTAAAACATTGAAGCCCACCTCCATTAAGCCCCGCTCCCACAGAATACTATGGTACCAATCAGCCAATAGATAAAAATCTCTTACGAGTAATGAAAAAGAGCCACACGTGAACGCACAACTGAGTCCATTTTTGTTTAATGTTATTTAAAAAAAATCAGGTGACTATCACAACATAAGTGATTAAAATGCAATTACAGTTCTTATTCCATTGTCTAAACAGTCAAGATTCTCTTTGCTATTCAGATAGTAGAAAGTTGGGGAGGAGGGAAATTCAAAGGAGAAAGACATAAAAAAAATCCTTGCGTCACATTTTCTCTTCTACATTTTAAAGCTGTTCTCACAGAGACGGCTTCTACTCACACTTCAGGAAATTCAGTTGTAAATAAAATTGAACCTGCCAACGATAGTGGAAAGAAAAAGAGGATAAACTGAATTATCTTATATTCTCAATTAAAATGGTTTTTTTAAAAAACAAAAATTCTGGAAAATTGTTAGCATCTTGGCTATTGCTGTGTGTACTGCAAAAAATTCTGGAGCAATATTTAGCCATACTTGGTTTATATCAAATTGGGACTTTTGTCTCATCCCATACTGAGGACACAGGCAGCCATGGGTTGGCATTTCTGGTCCCTTGATCTCTGCAAGATCTGGAAGCAAAATCTGGAAGCAAATATTTTGGATGGCAAGACTTTTTACTTGTTCAGTTCTCCAGCATTATTGCTACATCGGCAGCTCTTGGTTTTTTTTGTTAATGAGAACTCCTGAAAAAGTTTCAGCATCTCAAGACTTCAAAACTCAGTGAAAGAGATGAAGGATAGACCATCTGCATAACGCAAATATAAATCTATGCTGCTAAAAGACAGAAGTGCCTGGTTAACCTAGCCTTTGAATTTTAACCCGATTTATTTTTACTTGTAAATTTTTACTTGTTTTAACTTTATGTTTCAGTTCTGCTTTGATTTGGGTATTTACTGGTATATGGTTTTTATTATGCTGTTGTTGTACAACTGTCCAGAGTCACTGAGGTAAAATGAGCGGTGTAGAAATTTAATAAATAGCATTAAGAGCAAAATTCCAGACTGAATCAGCAATATCATCACAGCAATAGCTATTAAGACTTATTATATACCGCTTGATATGCTTTCTAGTCCTCTCTAAGCAGTTTACAGAGTCAGCATATTTTCCCCCAACAATCTGGGTCCTCATTTTACCCACCTCAGAAGGATGGAAGGCTGAGTCAACCTTGAGCCTGGTGGGATTTGAACTACCAAATTGTAGGCAGCTGGCTGCAGCAGAAGTAGCTTGTAGTACTGCACTCTAACCACTGCGCCACCAAGGCTCCTGGAGCAGGTCGCCAAGCTTTTGGATCTTGGGGACCACCAAACTCATAATTTTAAATCCCGCAGACCCCTAATATGAATTTTGACTGATGGTCATTTGCTGACGTTGGTGGGAAAGTCAGTCCCATATTCCAGAGCTGTAGGAGTCACAGGACTGGCCCTTTGGTCATCGCAGAGCAGCTGCTCCTCCAACTGGGTGCACCAACCTGCCATGGATGAGCTACTCCAAGATGACCAAAGGGCCAGTCCTGTGACCACTGCAGTTCTGGAATATGAGACTGACTTTCCCACCAACGTCAGCAAACCACCCCAGGATGGATTTCCCACCCCCCGCTGTTGGTCTTACCTTCAGTTCCAGCTCACAAACTCAAGGTTTGTGCTCAGCCGAAGGGTAGAGGCCATGTGGGTGGCGCAGCTTTGTGTTCCCACACAGCCTGGATTAATTGCTCTTGGGGGGGGGGGACATTTGGTGGTCCTCTGTGGATTACCAAAATTTTCTCGTGGACCACCAGTGGTCCCTGGCCCAACAGTTGGCGATCATTGTTCTAGAGTATCATCCAAGAGTAACACTGACAAGACTTTTGGAATATAACCCTAGTGATAAGATATAGCGAGAGAAGAAAATTTCTGCTCCTCTGTGCCACAAAATTCCTTTTTCTCCCCCTCACAAGCTCAAACCAAATAGTTGCACAGTAAGCTTTCCTCCTTGAGTTAACTTGATCCAAACTCTCCTTCTTTAAAAGGATTGGCCAGCACCAAACCACCACCACCCCGGAATTAAAAGATGGGGGTGTTCAAGAAAGTGCCTGTTTCCCACGAAACACGCAGAGCTGCAAGCGTACTCTACCTGCTCAAAAGTTGCGGGAGGCTGGAAATGATAGGACCGTAGCCTGGCGCGTTGTCGTAAAGCTCAAATAAAGGAGCAGCTACTAGCTTGTAGTTTTTGGGGACCGCAAACAAAGCTGGAACACATTCAAGGGAAGAAGTGGTTTAGTTTTCCTTCACCTGGTTTGCAGCAGAAGCAGAATAAAATTATTTGCCTTCAGCTTATAGCCATCCTCACCAGTACGCAGATCAGAAAGTGCACTTAGAAAGGGTTTCCGCTATTTTAAGCTTGTTGCATTCATTGCAAAACATTTAGAAAAATGCGCCTTCAGACATTAACACTGCCCAGATTGGTCTTCGGAAAAGCTCAGCAAGTTAGCTAAAGGCTGCATTCAAAAGGAACACACAGTCACGTAGCTAAAGGTACTTCTTGGACCAGTTTTTGGCTCCTGTGCCGAAAATTGCCAGCGCCCAGAAGGCAATGCGCGTGGGTCCCCTCCACACCCCCCACCCATGTGCATCAGATACCAGACAATAGCTGTCAGGTGGGCAGCGTGCATGTATGCGCAGTGGGCCTCTTCCAGGCGACCTCTCGCATGCCAGCAGAAGTGGCTCTACGTGCCACTTCTGGCACGCATGTCATAGGTTCGCCATCACGGTCTTGGAGCAATACGCATAGTCCTCAGCTTACAACAGTTCATTTAGTAGCCATTCTGAGTTACAACAGCATTGAAATATGACTCTTTACCATTTTTCACACTTAGCACCATTGCAGCCTCCCCAGGGTCATGTGATTAAAAATTTGGCTGCTTGGCAACTGTCCCCTCCCCTTCTGTGACCCTCTGACATGCAAAGTCAATGGGGAAGCCAAATTCACTTAATAGCTTAATAACGGTTACTAACTTAACAACTGCAGTGATTCACTTAACAGCTGTGGCAAGAAAGGTCACAAAATGGGGCCAAATTCACAAAACAAGTCTCACTTAGAGACATACAATTGTCTCACTTAGTGGCATTAAATACATCGAGGTCTGCCTGAACTGACAAAGAGGTGAAACTTATAGTTGAGCAAAAACAGTGCAACGATGATGCAAGACTCCTGGGTAGAACCAGGAAAGGCACAAAATTCCAATTACTCTTGGATGAAACAAAGGCAGTTCCTCAACTTACAACTGCTAGTGGGGTTGGAACCTCTGCCGCTAAGCAAGGGGGTCGCACCTGATTCAACGACCCTTTTTGTTGTGGTCCTTAAGCAAAACTGGCTTTTCTCACTGACCTTGCTTGTCCTCGGCCGGCTGGGAAGTTCACAAAATGGCCATCCTATGAACCTGGGAGGATGCAGCCATTGTGAATAAATGCTGGCTGCCAAGCATCTGAATTCTAATCGCATGACCCAGGGGATGTTGTGACGGTTATAAATGCAAGGATTGGTCATTAAGTCTTGGGTTTTTTTAGCACTTTTTTTTTTTGAAGTCACTAAAGGAACAGATGTAAATCTAGGACTCCTTGTATCTATCACCTATCCCAGTGATGGTGAGCCTTTTCAGCACCGAATGCCAAAAGGGGAGCATGCATGCGCAAGGGGGAGCACCGGAAACCAGAAGAGCAGCTCCCCAGCATGAGTACATGAGAGCGTTGGAAACCTGGCCTTCCAATTTCTGGTGCACATGCGCACATGAAAACCAGCTGTCCAGCGTGCGCGCACCAGGGGTGCTGCTCTTCCAGTTTCCGGCATTCCTGCATGCACGAAAACCGGCATGCATGCACCGGAACCCAGAAGAGCAATAGGCAATGGCTGCCATACCTGGAAAGATGGCTTTGCATACCACTTCCGGCATGCATGCCATAGGTTCGCCATCATGGACCTATAAGCATGACAAGCTGGGGTTGGTATTTGAAGCCAAACATCTGAAAGCATGCAATGTGTTGGACTTTCTACAAGGAAAAACCACCCGATTAAAATCTCACAAAGGTGCTGAACGTAGAGCAACCACAACTGCACATGCATTGGGTGAAAAATAAAATGGAACTACTTTGTACTACTGTATCTTAATTGTCTCACAGCTTCTTTTTTTCCCCAAAAGGCAAAAGGACTGCTTTTTTCCTTGAAGGTGATGTTTTGCTTTTCACCCAAGAAGATTCATTAGTTTGACTGGATGGTGGAGGGATGGCTTCTTGGATGAGAAGCAAAACACCTTCCTCAAGGAAAAAAACCCAGTCCGGTTGTCTTTTGAAGGAAAAAAAAAAAGGGGGTGGGGGAACCACTTTTGAAACAACTCTGAGCTGGATGACAGAGAATCTCTCTGCATTGTTTCACAAAAACTTTGTGGCCAAGAGTGTTCAGGTCCTGTTTCTTCTGGAGATAGGACAGGTATTGACCATGAGAAAATGTCCTCTTAAACATTTGGCAAGGAAAGCATCCACCAGATACAGGCTGGGCTACAATTGTCCGAGTTACTTGACATTTACCTTCAACTCTGTTCTCCCATCTCAAGGAAATAAAGCCGTAAGAACCTGCTGCTTACCTTTTTCTTGGAGCTGAACCAAGAAGAGCTTCTTGTGCTCTTTTGGTTTTGTAATATGAGCCGGAATATATGGGTACTGTGGGAAACAACAAAAAGGGTTATTTACTTGGCATCTGGGGATCAATAATTAATTAACTCACTTTTGGAACAGAACGAGCCATGTTAATTATCATTTAAATCAGTGTTTCTCAATTTTGGCCAGTATAAGGTCTGTGGATTGCAACTCCCAGAATTCCACACATCTTAAAAGTTTGAGAAATCACTGGTTTAGATTAATGAGGTGGCTTCAATTCTTACCTGTGGGGGCTCAAAATTCGGTCTCCACCAGTTACCAATGCAGTCATCAATGACCCAGTCTTGAAGGACGCCATCTTGACGTCCTAGTATCTATCAAAATGCAAATTGCAGGTAAAATCTTAATGCATTTCCAGGCAATTCATTGAAACAGAATATAATTGGCTCAGCATTAAGGCCAGCAGCCAACATTTTTGTATCAACTGTTAAGAAGCATCCAGGGGCTTGCCAAGAGTTGTAGCCTAGTTTATTAAGAACACATTAAGTATCTACCATCTGATCTGAGAGCTACTTTTCGCTCTACATGTGTATTTTCCCCAAGTCTCTAGAGCAGCTTCTTCCAGTAAATCCTTATAAAAATAACTGAAACAGCCCAGAACTACATCTCCACTGGATTTTTCTGAAGCATATTTCTTAGAATTATTTTATTAGTTGTAAACCACTATTTAAAGCCCGTGTAATAATTTAACTTCAAACACACACACAAAAACCCTGAACCGAAAGTGAAATGGGGTGCTTTAAATCTCCCTTCACCACCCTAGGAAAAAATGATATATGGGTAAAATAAAACATCCAATTTTATTTGGCATCTTTATTCAGATTCAAAAGTATTTTATTACTTTAGGAATATAAAATAGGTTACAGATTTAGTTACACATAAATAGCATTCTTACGTTACATGTGAATCTTTGGAAGAGTTGCACAATCGAATTCAAATTTACCAACAGAATTAATCTGTAAATGCTATTGATGAACTTGTTCCAAATGGGGCTATGGCTTCTGAACATTATCACTTCTGGGTTACTGGCCGAAAACCAGGCAAATAATTAAATTGAAAAGCAGAAGACTGTCTCAACACTAAAATAAAGCCAATGATTACATATTTACTCCTCACAATATCCAGCATGGATGAACAGAAATAGATTTAACAGCCATTTTTAAAAACTGTATTACCAATGACAAAACTGGCAATAAGGTCCTAAATATTTGAAGGGAGCCATGTATAAAATAGTTCCTGCTCTTTTGATTCTCTTCTAACTACAATTCTGCCCACCAGAAATAGATTCTTCCTAGTCTCGTATTTCAGAATTGTGGTGTGTGGTCTGTCTTCAAAGTACAGGAAAGGTAATGAACCAATATTAAACATTTTATATAAACATTTTCAAGTTGCTGTTTTTAAGTCATTCTGAGAAAGTGAAGACCTGGCAAAAAGGAATGCCTTGTTTTAAAGAGTTTATTCAAATTTCTAAGGCAAAACATGTATCCGTTTTTTCCTATATTTGGGGCGGGGGGGAAGAATACAAAACGTCTTGCAGAGAAAAAGGGAGAGAACATCTTTCCAGGCTGCTCCTTCTCCAAAGGACCATTTCTCAGAATATTCATTTGAATAAATGTAGCACTTACCTCTGTCATTAAACGTTTAAGACCTTCTACCTCATCTTCTCCGGGGTTAAGTTCACCACCCGGACTGAAAACATAAAAGATGTGTTTTAAATATTGTCACTTTATTTTATAAAGGCAAAAATATAAAACTAATATGTAACCTTAAATTGTAAAGAAATCACACATTAAGCCATAAAGCAGAGGTGCTAACACTTTAAGCAGGATGATTACTAATTACATTTATGTCAATACTGTGCTTCTTTTTTTAAAAAATGACCAGCTGGCTGAGGAATTCTGGGAGTTGAAGTCCACAAGTCTTAAAGTGGCCAAGTTTGGAGACCTCTGGCTTAAGAAAACCCCAAAAGGAACATTGACTTACAGTTTGAAGAAGGTTGTGCCCAACTGCAAGAGCAGCACATGAGGCAATCGATGTTCGTGAACAATGAGGACCCCTTCGACAGTCCGCCTCATCCCAATCTTGTCAAATTCTTCCCTCATGCGCTGGAATCGGGCGGCTACTGAACTGTCCTTCTCGTAGAGGGGTTCCTTGGTCCCAAATGTATAATTTGTCAGTGGGTACCTCGGAGGAAGGAAGGACATATTTAAAGCACACAATTTCATGTAAACTATTTCAGAATTTTATCACAGCTCACTAGAGGGTAATACAAATTGTAACTCATTAGTACTATATATTTACAAATGGTTTCCAAAAAAAGGAGACACTCCTGGATTTATGATACTTCCCCTTCCAAAACAAGATATTACAAAAATATTCATCTACCTTCATGACTATGGTTAAATCTAAGATGAATTATATTATGAATTATACTGAATTTAATTTCTTGGAGAAAAACTGGGTTTTCACAACCAAAGCAAGATTATTTCAGCAGCCTCTGACTCTCCTGTATAATGTATTTGTCTGTGGATATTTTCAGTCATCCATGTCATAGTCCCAAAGTGCTTTTTTCAAGAGGTAACTGGATTTTCTTCCTTTTTCCTAAAAGACATTTCGCTTCTCATCCATGAAGCTTCTTCGGTTCTCTGTATAATGTATTATTAGACAGATAATATGAAGAAGAAAATAGCAAAGAGAAGGCTTGGTTCCCCCCCACAACTTCCTTGTCACAAGAAAACCAGGCACTCTTCAAAAGTGTATCATTTCTTCCTGCTGCTTGTAATGCAGAAAGAGTTATCAGTTTCAATTGTGAACGGAAACCAGAATCTGTTTTAGCTCCACTCCTAACTGCAAGTAAACAAATCAAGTTATTCTTCTAGCCTAACTGGCTCCAAGTTAGGAATATGATTTAATTTTATCTTTATAATTTAAGCAAATGCTGCTTTAGTTATAAAGAAATAACTAAGCAAATACTAAGAGTAAGTGGCATTACAGAGCTTAATGAAGACACAGGATGGAGGCTATAGCGTTGGGAGTTGTAATTTTTTTCACAAATTGATCTGCAATTTTAACATAGCAACAATGGCTTTTCTATGCAGGTAAGGAAGAAAGCTGTCACCTTCTAGCTGCATCAAAGTCTGTATGCTTCTGTCAGCTATCATGAGTCTCTTTTATCACTGCAGCATAAGGTTTACTTCTCATAAGCTCTGGAGAGTAGAGAAAGTGTTTTTCTAAAACACCCAAATACTGATGGTACTTAAAGAGATTGATGTAATTCAACTGACAGTTTGAGACAGGATATTTCTGATGATAGCCATAAATTCACTATTCTCTCGATGCCAATCTCAAAATGCATCTTTACTACATTTTCCCTAATCTGGAGAATGGAGAAAAATGTGAAATAAAATATTCAAGCCTTACAGTTGACATCCACTTAAAGATACATTGAGCTTTGCTGGACACATTAGGAAGTGTCAAATTAAGGAAGGAAATTTACTTTCAGTTATAAGGCTACTTATAAGCTCCAGGTTTTTTTAAAAAATATTTCTTAAAAAGTTAATGATAAGGGTCAGCTGATTTAGGAAAATCAGTTTCATGACTAGTTTCCAAAACCTGTTCACCAAAAGATCTATATTAGTGTTTCTCAAACTTAATGATTTTTAAGTTGCATGTACTTCAACTCCCAGAATACCCCAGCCAACAGGAATTGAAATTCACACACCTTGAAGTTGCTAAGATTGAGAAACCCTGATTTAGATAACAGCTGTACCATTCCAGCACTTAATAAAAAACAAATCTTCCAAATCAAAGATTGTGTTTTTACTATATTTAATCTTCTGCTTTGCTCCAAAATTATTGGGCAGATATTACTCTCAGTACTTAAGAAAATTTTTACTTAAGTTTAACTATAATAATTCATACTATCAAACTCTATAGCACAAATTATAAATGCAAACCAAATACATGATGCTGCATACATACTTATCATAAATCATGTGATGTAAAACAATCAGGGATGCCAATAGGTTTGGGTCAGGAGTCTATGCACAAAAAATTACACACATGGATTAGGTACATTGTTTTCTTTAAAAAGTGTCCAACATATGAACTGGGTGGCAAACCATGCAAAAGTAATTAGCAGCACATGTATGGATAAGCCTTTTTTTTAACATCATACACAGAAGATAGTAAACCCAGAGTCAGAAGACCAGCACAGCCATCCTCACAAACAGAATTTCAATTTTCATGGTTCTTCACTCAGAAAACCTCTGGGCATCTAGTTAACAGCTGCATCCACACAAGCAACTAACTTGATTACCAAAGGAACTACTTGGGAAGAGGGGTTATCTCATACTACACTGAATTATGATTTGTCTCAAAAGTGCTTTTTCAAAAGGCAATTTTTTCAGTTCCTCAAAAAGGGAGCATTTTCCAGCTGCCTTTTGAAAAAGCACCTTTGAGACAATTATGATCTGGGTGACTGTTCATCTCAATAAATATTAAAGATCCAATTTGTGGAGCAGCACATGACAAAAACAATAAAGATCTGTTAGGAACTAAGATCACTCTGTTAAGAACTTGGGATGGGAGACCACAAGGAAATCCCAGCATCACCAACTTCAGTCCTCCTAAAAGTCTGCAGAGATTCTCCATCATCCAGGTCATTGGTTGTCCCAAAGGTGCTTTTTTCAGGAGGGCAACTGGACTTTCTTGGTTTTTCCTTTGAACATGTTTCGCTTCTCATCCAAGAAGCTTCTTTAGCTCTGGCTGGATGGAGGCGAATGAAAGGACTTATATTCCTTGCAGACAGCTGGTCATTTGCATCCTTTTAGAGGGACATTGAGGTCACTTGGAAGTTTATCTGTGTCCTCAGGGTCACCTGAGTCAGAGCTGAAGAAGCTTCTTGGATGAGAAGCGAAACATCTTCAAAAGAAAAAAGCAAAGAAAGTCCAGTTGCCTCTTGAAAAAGCAGCTTTGGGACAACCAGAACCTGATGACTGAGAATCTCTACAGACTTTTAGCTGTACAATTTGGGATCAATACCCTTTGAATGGTATGGGAATGTATTTCCAGAGGAAAAAAATTGCAGACAACAGGAACCATTTGCACTACTCAGGTAACCCTGAGGACACAGATAAACCTCCAAGTAGCCTCAATGACCCTCTAAACAACCCTCTAAAAGGATGCAAGTGACCAGCTGCCTGCAAGGAGTATATATCCTTCCATTCTTCACCATCCAGTCAGAGCTGAAGAAGCTTCTTGGATGAAAAGCAAAAAGTCTTCAAAAGAAAAAAACTAGAAAGTCCAGTTGAAAAAAGCACCTTTCACTCTAATTCCCAATTTGGCAATCCAAAGCCTCCTCTGCTCTTCATATCTTGTAGTAGTTTCATTTTTATTCTGGGTTTTTTACCCTGCCAAAGAAACGTTGCTGTCTTTTATTAAGATTATCGAAAAAGACCTTTTTCTAATTTAACCTGAATGGTTTGGGTGGGTCAAGAAAAAGGACCTGTTCGCGGCTCCCTGAAAGGACCACGAAGTGGGCTTCAAAGGAGCCCCGAGATGGTGTCTCTGGATCGCCACAGAGGAATAAATTCGCCTTCGGGCAGAGTGAGGGGAAAAAAAGAGGGGGGGCAGCCTTTAGTCCCTAGGGAGTCGAGGAACCGTTAGAACCTCCGTCTCGACCCGTGTTCTGCTTTCACACGATACGCCTAGCCTTTAAAATTTGACCCAACGGGCTCAACCGCCCCCCCGAGAACGAAGCGAGCCCGAGCCCGGCGCCCACTCACAGGTTGATGGTCCGCTCGAGGGTGAGGGGCTTGCTCTGCTGGATGTATTTATTTCCGAACTGGTTGACCCCGCGGGGCCAGCCGGTCTGGGAGCGGTTGGGCGGCACGACGGACATGGCGGAAGCGGCCCGGCTCACAAGGCCACCAGCATTCCCCGGCCAAGGCGCCGTCCCTCACGCCGCGGTCCTCTCACACCCGCCAAAGGGCGCACCGGAACCTGCAGGCCACACTTCCGGGAGCCATAGAGTCCGCGGAGGGTGAGAGGAATGAGCCGCCTCATCCGTTAGGGAGTGCTGGCTGCCATAGAGAGGAGGGTCAAAAGAGTTTCCCTATATCGTTAAATGGAAGGGGAGGGTTTTTGGCCAATAGGAGCGGAGCTTGGACCTATTGGGTGTCAGAAGCTGCTTGGGAATGCTCATTGGCTGTTCTTGGGGGGGGGGGGGCTAAGCGGTTGTTAAATGGCACTAATACGACCACAGACTATTATGACCCTAGACTCCCTCTTTATAGAAAAGAGAAAAGGAAATTTCCTGCTAATTCGACTGCAGTAGTAATGTTTATTTATATGGAGGGCGATAGGCGGAACATCCTTCCCGTTTCACAGGAAGTCTCGAGGCTGCTCCGAAGCTTTTCCCGCTCCCGGCGCGATGATTGGACAAATGAACCTTTGGTCCCGCCTCTCGACGTGATGTCCTCCTGCGGGGCCTGTCGGGAGTCGTAGTTTTCTCCGCTGGAACACGTGCGGAAGAGAAGCATGAACGGGAAGCCGAAGCGGCGGCCGCTTCTGGCTGGGTCTTCGTCTCCGCCGCTGCCGGGGAAAGCCGCCAAGAAGCGCGTGAAGCGGCAGATCTGTGCAGAGTTCTCTGCCGCCGTCAAGGAGCCGGCCTTGAAGGAGAAAGTGGCCGCGGCTTGGGCCAGCCAGGAGCCGCTCGAGCATGGTAGGGGACAGGAAGCGCGCGGGTTCCAAGGGACTAGTCCTCATTGAGGTATAGTTGCGGTTGTGCCTGGCACTGACCGGCAGGGGGTGCAACTGAGCTTTAACCCACCGATATTTCCCAGATGCTTTGCAAAATCCAATTGATCTTGTTACCAGATTTTCATCCTGGCCATTATTTTTATAGGTGTGAGAGTTATATTTACATACATACACATAACTGTATAAACCATAAGATAACATACACAAAGAGAGAGAGAGAGACATATAAAATGATATTATACAGTCAACTTAAAATATAGATATATGGATATTGATATACCTTGATATAATCAGTGTTGCCAAATATTCCTGCCTTTCTAGTTTTTGTTATCTTGGCCATTATCAGTGCTGAAAGGGCCCAGCTTGGGAGGGCAGAATAGAATAGAATTAGAATTCTTTATTGGCCAAGTGTGATTGGACACACAAGGAATTTGTCTTTGGGTATATGCTCTTGGTGAACCTAAAAGAAAAAATAAAATACATTCGTCATGAATCATAAGATACAACACAGTGATAGGAACAGGTTATTAAATAAGCAAGCAAAATCATACTAGGAAACTAAATAAAACAATATAAACCATAAAGATTCAAGCAACAAGGTTACAGTCATGAGTAGAAAAGGAGAATAGGAAGATGAGAAGAAAAATAGTAATGCAGTCTGAGTAAATATTTTGACAGTGTTATGGGAGTTAGTTGTTTAGCAGAATGATGGCATTCGGGGGAAAAACTGTCCTTGTGTCTAGTTGTTCTGGTGTGCAGAAAGGTCCACCTTCCCTTTTGAGGGAAGGAGTTGAAACAGTTTATGTCAGGGATGTGAGGGGTCTGTAAATATTTTCACAGCCCTTTTTTTGACTCCTGCAGTTATACAGGTCCTGGACTGAAGGCAGGTTGGTAGCAATTGTTTTTTCTGTCGTGCTAATTACTCTCTGAAGTCTGTGTCTATCTTGTTGTGTTGCAGGGCCAAACCAGACTGTTATAGAGGTGCAGGTGACTGAGTCAATGATTCCTTCTTTAGAACTTAAAATATAGATATATGGAAATTGATATGCCTTGATGTAATAATCAGCGTGCCTAATATTCCTGCCTTTCTAGTTTTTGTTACCTTGGCCATTATCAGTGCTGAAAGGTGCCCCCAGCTTAGGAGGGTTGAGGTAACCAGCCTAAGATTCAACCAGAATTGGATATTAAAATTCACATTTAAATTTATGATTAAATTATATGCATATGATAGAGATAGATGTAATTCAATCTATAATTTGATTATATTTTAAATATATATTTAATAATGAAAGTTAAGACTAAAAGCCTAAGACAGAGTCTTATTTAATATAGGGCCGTGATGGTGAACCTATGGCACGCATGCCACAGGTGGCACGCAGAGCCATTTGTGTGGGCATGCAAGCCCCAGGCAAACTTACCTCACTGCAAATGTGAGCGCCTCCCAGCTGATTTTCGGCCAGTGTGAGGCCTTTTTTGGCCTCTCAAAGGCTCAAGGGAAGCCCCTGCAGCCTTTGGAGGCCGAAAACCAGGCCTGTTTCATCACTTCCTGTATTTCCGGAAATACCAGAAGTGACAAAACGGGCCCATTTTTCAGCCTCCAAAGGCAGCAGGGGCTTCCCTCGAGCTTCCGAGGAGTCAAAAAAGGCCTCAAACCAGCCGAAAATCAGCTGGGAGGTACAGTGCAGGTAAGGAGGTGGTGGCAGTAAGCGGGGAATTTTGCGCACATGCTCAGGGAGCCTGTGGGCCCCCACACACATTGCATTCTGGGTGCTGGCATGTGAGCGAGCATTTGCAAGCACGCGCAGTTTTTGGCACAGGAGCCCCAAAAGGTTAGCCACCACTGATATAGGGTGTTATTTGCCATGACCCCTCCATCTTGCTGTCTATCTCTAAAACCTGCTGCATGGGTTGTGTTTCCTCTAGAGGCAGTCACTCTGGATCCTGCTCCTTTCCCCCACTGTATTATCCCAGATTTCATCCGCAACGAGGACTTCCTGGAGGAGCTGTGGAGGGAACTCCTGAGCCTAGATTTCCATGAAAAGTGTAATGATCTATACAAGTTCAAACAGGTGAGTGCTCCAGACTAACACAAATTCTACTGAGGGGCACTGGTATACCAAATGCTTGTTTATTGGGTGCCTTGTTCAGTTTATAACTTTCTGAAGTTATGACAGTGCTGAAAAAATAACTTTACAATCGATGCCTGTTACTTCTTGTCCCTTAGTCATGTGATCACCATTACAGCCAGTACTTGTTTCCTTTGCTTGACCTGTTTTTCTTTCCCCTTCCCATCATGCAGAGTGGAGAGTTTGGAGAGAAAGGGATTAGACTGTACAAGAGAGTAAGCAGGCATGCAATGGGAAATGCACTGGCTGTTTATGTAACGTACAGGGAATCCAGCACCGCTGTATTGTTTTTGATGTGCATTACCCATTGTGGCCTGCTTAGTATTCTGTGAACTTTCCTTTTCAAAAGATGCAAATACAAACATGAATTTTCTTCTTGCTAATTAGCACAGTGCAGGCGTTGAACACTTCAAAGGATAGCTGAAAAGGAGAGCACACTTTTGTTCATATCATTTTCCAGTTAAGATTCACTTTCCTTAATGACAGAATTGTGATTGTAGCTGTATAGTTTTCTTCTGCAAAAGCTTCCATCCCTGAATAATCTAACGTGTCTTTCTGGTTTGCAAAGTCAGATGACCTAAAGAAGAGAGGAGGGCCTCATGTAGCGGCATTAAGGTAAGTTAGCCTTGTTTTGATTTGGCCATCAACCAAGATCAGCAAAATTATGCTAGTTCCCTAACTTGATTCATGACAATCTACAGATTTAGGGTTTGTTTGTTTGTTTTTGCAAAATAAGCTTATAGTTTCTTCAGCAAAACAAGGTTTTAACAAATGCAGATTTAGCTCTGCATTGAAAGTGAATGAGTTGTTGGCATTTCATTTTCCTGTTTAGAACAATTGTCCTGATTTCACTCATTGTTCAGTTAGGTCAGCTAGCAAATTATGTGTATTTATTGATCTATAGATATAGCCCATCCCTCTCTACATTTATTCACCTTGAACTGCAAGAAAATATGAGGGACTGGGCCCTATTTAGTTATAAAAGATTACCTGTCCTGTAAAAGCGAATGCCAAAATGCCTCCTTGCTTAGACAAGAGGCCAAGCTGAGATGCCGCAACCTCACCTGTCTTCTCTCTCACCTGTTAGAAAAATTCTTTTTGAAGAATTCCGGTCTTGGCTTTCTGATGTGATCCAGGTAGAGCTGGAACCAACCATTGATCTGTCTTGCGCTAAATATGAATATACAGGTAAGTGAAAAATTAAAACAACCCTGAAGGTATTGCTAAAAGAAACTATGATCCTGAAAAACCCAGAAAACTGAGAAAAGATTGTTGAGCTGCGGATTTGTGAGCACCTAGAAATAAATGGTGATTAATAGAAGCCAGCTTGGGTTTGTTAAAAACACTGTGCTGGAAAAAATTTATTGTGAAGGAGTCCTTGGTGCTCTGAGTTTGCTTGTTTTCTTGCAGGTGTTTCATTACTCAAACTAAGTAACATCATCAGTGCGAGTAAGGAGTGCAAGCAAGTTTAGAGATCACCAAGGACCCCTCATTTCAACCCCAAGCTACAAAAACTCTCCTTTACCTTATTGTCCTCTTTGAGTAAGTTAGTGGATCAGGGAAATGCTAAGGACATAATTTACTTAGACTTCAATAAGGCATTTGACAAGTAGACCACAGCCTGGTCTTGAAGACAAAACAGTGTGGGATAGACAGCTGGATTTGTAATTGGCTGACCAACCGCATTCAGTGTATGGTCCTCAGTGGAATTACATCTCCATGGAGGGAAGCGTGCAGTGAGGTACCTCAAGATTCTGTCTGAGGCCTAGTACTTTTCAACACCTTCATAAATGAGGAGGTACTGTAGAAGCGGAACTCATCCGATTTGCAGACAGTACTTAACTGGGGGGAATTGCAAACACTTTGGAAGATGGATCTTGACAGACATGAGCATTGGGCATAACTGCATCCAGTTCTGCTCACCACAATATTAAAAAAAATACTGAGACTAGAAAGAGTGCAGAGAAGAGCAACAAAGATTATAAGGGATCCGCAGGCTAAATTGTACAATGAACAGTTAAGGGGATTTGGTATGGCTAGTCTAAAGAAGAGAAGTATTAGGAGTTATATGATAGCTGGCTTCCAATACTTGAGGAAAGAGAGTTGGAAGGGACCTTATAGGTCACCTAGTCCAACCCCCCACCTAAGCAGACCCTACACCATTTTTGACCAATTGCAGTCCAGGCTCTTCTTGAAAGCTTCCAATGATGAAGCTCCCACAACTTCTGGAGGCAACTTCTGTTCCATTGGTTGGTTATTCTCACAGAAAATTCTTCCTTATTTCCAGGTTGAATCTCTCCTTGTTCAGTTTCCATCCATTATTCCATGTCTGGCCTTCAGGTATTTTGGAAAATAGCTTCCCCGCCCCACTCCTCTCTGTGGCAGCCCCTCAAATATTGGAAGACAGCTATCCTGTCTCCCCTGGTCCTTCTCCTCACTAGACTAGCCATGCCCAGTTCCTGCAACCATTCATTGTATGTTTCAGCCTCCAGTGCCCTTATCATCCTCGTTGCTCTTCTCTGTACTTTTTCTAGAGTCTCAACATCTTTTTTATAGTGTAGGGCAGGACAAGAAATTACGGATGGAATTTCATTAAAGAGAAATCCTGCCTGGAACTAAAGGGAAATTTCCTGACATTTAGAACAATTAATCAGTGGAACCACTTACCTTCAGAAGTTGTGGGTGATCCATCACTGGAGGTTTTTAAGAAGAGACTGGACAGCCATTTGTCTGGGATGCAATAAGGACTCCTGCCTTGGGCAGAGGCTTGGACTGGAAGTCCTCCAAAAGTCTCTTCCAGCCCTATGATACTATGAAAGGTGAGAAAGCTCCTGTTGAATTGGAACGCAAGCAATAGATTTGGACTTGGGTGTGAAGAATCAACACTGACCCCAACAGCACATAATCAACTTGACCGCCCTACTTTATTTTAGCCACATTGTGGGCCTCATACAACCAAATTCCTTTTTCATTCCAGATACCCTGCTGTGTCATGATGATGAGCTGGAGGGCCGGAGAATCGCATTCATCCTTTATCTTGTACCCCCCTGGGAAAAGCAGGATGGGGGCACTTTGGATCTCTTCTGCACAGATGGTAGGATTTAATTATTTTTGCTTGCTTTGGTAGATTTTATATCACACCTGTCCTTCAGGAGCTCAAGCCAGTTCTTCAGGGTTCCATCCTTCCTTTCCTCCCCACTTCCATTTCTCTTGGATTGACACCCTATATTACATGATTGGGAAGTTTTGAGTGCTGACTGCTGTCAAGCAGCATGTATGGTGGTCTGACTGTTCCTATATTCCAACTTCTCTTTTGGCTTAAGCTTATTTCTGTTATAAGCGCTAGTCGGAAATGGAACTAATTATTTCATTTGTGAAACCACAAGTATAAATCCCTGATGTTTCAGGGGCTAAGACACTGAGCTTGTCAATCTGAAAGGTCGGCGGTTCGAATCCCTAGCGCCATGTAATGGAGTGAGCTCCCGTTACTTATCCCAGCTTCTGCCAACCTGGCAGTTCGAAAGCATTTTTTTAAAATGCAAGAAGAAAAATAGGGACCCCTTTGGTGGGAAGGGAACAGCGTTCCGTGCACCTTCGAAAGTGTTTGGTCATACCGGCCACATGACCACGGAGACGTCTTTGGACAGTGCTGGTTCTTCGGCTTTGTAACGGAGATGAGCACCGCCCCCTAGAGCCGGAAACGACAAAAACGTATGTGGCAGGGGAGCCTTTACCTTTAGTGCTAAAGCTGAGAGAGGCCTCTGAATTGTTGGTGAGTCCGGTTCCATCACAGTGCTACTTCACTTCACAATCCAGGGTTGCAATTTCAAATGTTCATAACCATAGAAATTCTCTTTTAAGCATTAGTGGAGGGTCTTTTGGTTTTCTTTCTTTTTTTCATACTCCAAGCTCTCACCCTTACTACCACAATGGGCTGCTATATACAGTGGGGTATACTTATGGAATGAGGGCCAGACTAAGGTTTCGATCCTCCTAAATTGTAGGCTGAGCCTTCTTTGTAAATTTGATTCTTCTGTTTCACCTGACTCCAAGGGTAACTGTTCCTCTCTTTTATTCAGAAGCCAGAAAATGGTGAAAGGTAGACACGGTGGGAGAATTACAGATAGTTGGGCCTACTACTTACTGGTATGTGTCTTGTATGTGTCCTTGTCTCTGGCAGATCATTTCCAGCCTCTGCAGATTGTCAAGTCTTTGGTCCCTTCCTGGAACTCGCTCACTTTCTTTGAAGTATCACCAGTCTCCTTCCATCAGGTAAGCAATTGTTCCTTCTCCTATGTTGAGACTCTAGAATGAGTGTGCAACCATTTAAATATGAGCCAGCCATGTGCAGCAGCTGCCAAAAAAGCCAGCACAGTTCTAGGCTGTATTAACAGAGGGATAGAATCAAGATCACGCGAAATGTTAATACCACTTTATAATGCCTTGGTAAGGCCACACTTGGAATATTGCATCTAGTTTAGGTCACCACAATATAAAAAAGATGTTGAAACTGTAGAAAGAGTGCAGAGAAGAGCAACAAAGATGATTAGGGGGCTGGAGGCTAAAATATATGAAGAATGGTTGCAGGAAGTGGGCCTGGCTAGTCTAGGGAGAAGGACCCGGGGAGACAGGATAGCAGTCTTCCAATATCTCAGGGGCTGCCCCTAAGAAAAGGGAGTCAAGCTATTCTCCAAAGCACCTGAAGAAAGGACAAGAAGCAATGGGTAGAAACTAATAAAGCAGAGAAGCAACCTGGAATTAAGGAGAAACTTCTGACAGTGAGAACAATTAATCAGTGGAACAATTTGCCTCTAGAGGTTGTGGATGCTCCAACACTGGAAGTTTTTAAGATGTTGGATAACCATTTGTCTGAAGTGATGTAGGGTTTCCTGCCTAAGCAGGGGGTTGGACTGCAAGACCTCCAAGGTCCCTTCCAGTTCTGTTATTCTATTCTTTTTACTGGGTGCACAAGAGAGCAACGAAGATAATTTGGGGACTGGAAAATGAAACATACATTGAACGGTTGCAGGAGTTGGGTTTGTCTGGTCTAGTGAAAAGATTGACCAGGGGTGATAGGATAGCAGTCTTCCAATATCTATGGGGCTGCCACAAAGAAGAGGAGGTCAACCTATTTTCCAAAGCACCTGAAGACAGAATGTGAAGTGATGGATGGAAACAAATCAAGGAAAGAATTAAGCTAGAAATAAGGAGAAATTTCCTGACAGCATCTTTGCCTGAGATATCAGTGCTTACCTGTCCTTTTCCTCTGTCCCAGGTATCTGAAGTCGTTTCCAAAGAGAAATGCCGCTTGTCGGTGAGCGGCTGGTTTCATGGCCCCTTCATTGCAAGACCGCCACATCATGTGGAGCCACGGATTCCACGAAGCCCCCACGTCCCTTGTGATGTAAGCTGCTTGCTACCTTCAGTATCATGGCATTGTTCTACAATACTTTAGGTTCTTGGTCTGGCTTACCACGGGGAAACCTTCATATTTTCTCTGGAAAGGCCATTTCTGCCTCTGCTTTCATGTTTCAGCCTAACATTTGAGGGGGCCAAATTGGGACTTGGGTGTGGTTATATGGATAATGTGTTGACTACTGAGTGCAAAGCAATATAAGTATACAAGCAATATAAGTATACATGCTGGACCTGGTCAACTTTGAGATGCTTGGGAATTCTGGGAATTGAAGTCCATGCATCTTAAAAGTTGACCAAGTTGAGAAACACTGTATTGGACCACATGTGATAAACACATACCAGAATTTCTGGAAATAATAGTGATAAAGAACAAATCAACTTTGGGACAAGTTGATTTTCAGAGTCATAATGTAAAAATTTCAGCCTTGTTTTCCATTCTTCCACATTTTTCCAGCATGAAATCTTGTACGATTGGATCAATCCAGTTTATTTGGACATGGATTCCCAAGCGCAGATCCAGGAAGAATTTGAAGATCGATCTGAGATGTTGCTGAAAGACTTTCTCAAGGTGAGGTCAGCACATTCTTGGGTGCTAGATGATAAGGCAACAGGTACAATGCCTATTCTCACATTTCTTTCAGCTCCATGTGGCAGGTTGAGAGGTGCCGAGTACAGGTAGTCCTTGACTTACAAGGATTGAGTGACCATTCAAAGTTACAACAGCATTGAAAAAAGTGACTTAGGTTTGTTTTTCACACATACAACCATTGCAGCATCTACATAGTCATGTGAATAAAATTCAGACATTTAGCAACTGATGGGGACCCCTCACATCCCAGACATAAACTGTTTCAATTCCTTCCTTCAAAATGATGGTATAGAGCACTGTACACCAGAACAATTAGGCACAAGGAATTTTTCCCTGAATGCCATCACTCTACTAAACAAATAATTCCCTCAACACTGTCCAACTATTTACAAAGTCTGCACTATTATTACTATTAATCTTCTCATCACTCCTTATCGCCCATCCCCTCCCACTTGTGATTGTATGACCGTAACTTTGTCGCTTGTATCCTTACGATTTATATTGACTGTTTCCTAGTATGATTTGATTGCTTATTGTACCCTGTGACTATTAAGTGTTGCACCTGATGATTCTTGACTCTTTATGAATGTATCTTTTCTTTTTATGTACACTGAGAGTTATTTGCACCAAAACAAATTTCTTGTGTCTCCAATCACACTTGGCCAATAAAGCATTCATTCATTCATTCATTCATTCATTCATTCATTCATTCAAACACTTAGCAACTGATTCATATTTATGATGGTTGCAATGTCTGGGGGCGTCATGTGATCCACTTTTGCGACCTTCTGACAGGCGAAGTCAATGGGGAAGCCAGATGAACTTACTAATTGCAACAATTCACTTAACAGCGATGGCAAGAAAGGATGTAAAGGGGGGGGGGGGGAGAAAAACTCAACTTAAATTCGAGTGAGGAATTAATTTTATCAGGCTCGTCCATCAGCTGCTCTTGCAAACTCCCTGCTTCCAAGAGCTTGCTTCAGATAGGCTTTCATTGTGCTTGCTTCCTAGAGAGACAAGTATCAGATGGTTTGCAAAGCCCTGAAGACGGAAGGACTCAGCTGGAGCAGTAGAGGGCCTCCTAACAAAAGGTAAAGCTGCTTCAGACTGCGTCACTCCCAGTCGGGCAGTTGTGTTCAGCTGAGCAGTTTTCCAGCCACCAACCTGTGCCAGCTGGATTTGGCTCTTGCTCCAAGATATCCGTGAAATGCGAGGCTCTCCTGTGAAACTGGATCATCTTGAGAACTTCGGTTAATCCGACAGGTCGTCTTATATGTTAGTCAGGAAGCGAGGATATGAAATTCCAAACAAAGGAACTTCCTAAGAGCTCACCATCCCAGGTTGCTTACGGATCTTTTGTGGTTGGCGAGTCTTTTTTTTCCAGCTTTTAAAAAGAAAGCTAGCCTCTCGGGAGACCAAAGACAAAAATACAGGTGTCCTTTTCGCAACCCACCCATCTTTTAGATCATACACAACCCTGGTTTTGGCAGAGCAAGCCATTCTGAGTTGCAGTCCCTGCTTTGTCTTTATCCAATTGCAACTCTTGATTCAATTTAGATTTTAAAGTTTCAAGTTTTAAAGAAGAAACTAGAATGGAATCAAAATGTAGTATGCAGTTTTCACTCTTTCCTATATATACAAGTAGCCCTCACCTTACATCCATTCATTTAGTGACCACTTGAAGTTACAATGTCACCGAAAAACAGTGACTTGTTACCAGTTTCACACTTACCACCATTGTAGCATCCCCGTGGTCAGGGAATCAACAATCGGATGCTTGGCAACTGGCATGTATTTATGCCAGTTGTAGTGTTCTGAGGTCAGGTGATCCCCTTTTGCGACCTTCTCATGAGTAAAGTCAAAGTGGAGAAGCCAAATTCACTTAACCATGTAACTAATTTAACAGTCGCGGTGATTTACTTTACAACCGTGGCAAGAAAGGTGGAAAATGGAGTAAAACTCACTTAATGACCCACGGTGGCGCAGTGGTTAGAATGCAGTACTGTCGGTTACTTCTGTTGACTGCAATTTGGCAGATCTAATCTCACCAGGCTCAAGGTTGACTCCGCCTTCCATCCTTCCAAGGTGGGTAAAATGAGGACCCAGATTGTTGTGGGGCAAGAGACTGACTCTGTAAACCACTTAGAGAGGGCTGGAAAGCACCATGAAGCGGTTCCTAAGTCTTAAGTGCTATCGCTATTACTATTAAGTGTCTCACTTAGCAACAGAAATTTTGGACTCAATTGTGGTCATAAGTCCAGGACCATCTACATTAGCTGTGCTGTGTTAGCAGAGCCTTTCAGCGAAGTATTTTGAAGGCAGAAAAAAATGCAGGAAAGTCTTCATTCATTCATGAATCTTAATATCTTTTTAGGCATTACAAGAAAGCAGAGGAGAAAAGCTTGCCGACCCCTTTAAAAGAGTGTTTGGAGCTCTTCCAAGCTGAGGCCTTCTTCTTGCTCCTTTCCAATTTCACGGGCCTGAAACTGCATTTTTTAGCCCCAGAGGAGGAAGAGGAAGGAGGAGGAGAGGTTTCTGAAAACTCACAAGGACCCAGCAGTCAAGAGGAAGCTGGCAATGCAGACGGTACAGAGGCGCCAGGGAGCATCTCCAAAAATGAGGACAACCAAGGCAATGGTATGTTGGGCTTTCCAGATCCAGCCTCAGTGTCTGTCTGTCTGTCAGCGCAGCCCAAATCCCAGTGTGCCCAAAATGCTTAGTAATCCGTATCGATTACATCTCTTCAGCTCCCCTTTGATGTGGGCATTTTGAGAACTCACTAGGTAGGTTTATTACCATTCGATCTAAACTCTTGATTCTAAGCCCAATGAAGGTTGTAGTCTGATCGGTAGAAATTGGGCAGAATCTTAAAATAAAAGCTGTGTGTTGTTTTTTTTTTCTCCACCAAATACGGATTTTTCAAATTATTACCGCAGTACATTTGCTGGAATTCGTCGGGAGCACAGAAGGGTGTAGGGAGCAAGTTTCATTTTTTTTTTTCTCCGTGCATGTTTTTCTTGTTTTCGTTTTCATGCCCGGGTGAATGCAACGTGAAATTGGTCTGAACAGCCCTTTCTGAAATCTGCCCAAGTCCAAAGAAGAGCCAAGTGTCCCATTTAATTCTGGCCAGAATGATTCTGAATGAGAGCGGCTGAGCATGTCGAACTGGGCCCAGCCTCAGGATGTTGGGAAATTCCACTCTCCCTGGTTACCCTGCTTGCCGTGCCAGGACACTGTTTACCATCAGAAAGAGAGAGAGACCGAGCTCTCTTGTCCTCCCATCACTGTAGCTGTTTATTGATCTGGCTCCGTTGTATACAAATTGTGTTTCTTTTGGTGTCTTCCTCCCCACACAAGCTGAGGCTGGAAACAAGAGGCCTTTTCATCCCTTCCTCCCTCAGAAGTAAACATCAACAGATCTTGGGGCACCAGCTCTTCTTACTTCTCCATAGCCTTTTCTTCAGGGGGGTGTCTTTAACAGCGGAGAAGCATCATTGAGAAGGCTCTTGTCTAATGGTGATCTTCCTCTCCATATTGAACAATTGTTGGCTTTGGTATCAGCTTGATAGGAGGTTGCCGAGCCCATCCCAGCGATGTGAAATTTCAGAGGATTGGCATTTACTCTGGGGAAATCAAAGGACACGGTGTCCCAAAAGTGCTTTTTTCAGGAGGCCACTGGACTTTCTGATTTTTCTTTGAAGATGTTTCGCCTCTCATCCAGGAAGCTTCTTCAGCTCTGACTGGACGGTGGGGAACAGAAGGATTTATATTCCTTGCAGACAGCTGGTCATTTGCATTCTTTGAGTCATCGAGGCCTCTTGGAGTTTATCTTGGATGAGAAGTGAAACATCTTCAAAATATGTTTATCTGAGGACACAAATAAACCTCCAAGTGGCCTCAACGGCCCTCTAAAAAGGATGCAAATGAACAGCTGTCTGCAAGAATATAAATCCTTCCGTTCCCCTCCACCCAGCCAGAGCTGAAGAAGCTTCTTGGAGGAGAAGCGAAATGTCTTCAAAGAAAAAAGAAAGTCCAGTTGCCTCCTGAAAAAGCACCTTTGGGACAATCATAACCTGGATGGCTGAAAATCTCCAGAGACTTTCAAGGACAGGTTATTTTTCTCCCTCCCTCACCCAGTTCTTTAAAATGTTATGTAGCCATCCTGAAAGCCGAGAATACCTGGTCTTTTCTCCCTCAGGTGTCCCTCTGTGCACTGGAGAACTGAGACGCTGGAGAAAAGGATGCTACACACTGATCCATGATGCCCAAAGAGCCGAGTTTGCCCTGGATTTGCTGCTCTTCTGTGGGTGTGAAGGTTGGCTCCACTTTAACCTGTCTGAAACTGTTCATGGGGAAGAGCTGTTCCTGCCCCACCTTCCATCAAAGAAGGAAGGCCAGGAAGTGGGGGGCGGGGGGGGGAAGAGCTGTTGTTGAAGCACCGCAAAAGGGATTAAACTCAGCAAAAGGGATGAAACTCAGCCGCTCCCAAGCAACAGGTTATCCATTTCACTGATCTTCAAAGTTACCCGACATTGGCTAGGTTTGGAGTCTCTTTGTTTTCAGCCACTTTGTTTTATCCACTAATGCAAGAAGATAATCCAGAGTTAACCATGGCAGGGGAAAAAAAATCCTTTAGGCCGAAATGAGAAAACATAATATGTGTTGTGGTTAGCTGGCAGCAGGTGCGGATGGCTGAGTAGAGCGAGGACTCAGGTGAGGGGCCAGGACCATCAGGGAGTGGACTGCTGCCTTCAGAGATTGTTGGGGGCTGGCAGCAGTGATGAGGAGGTTCCTGAGGAGCCTGTGCCAAGTGCGTGTGCGCGCAGGGTTGCTTGCAGGAAAGAGCAGCTGCAACAGCACAGGTGACTCAGGAGTAAGGCTGCAAGGGAGACTCGGGAATAAGACTCGGGAGTAAGGCTGCCCCTCCTTCAAGAAGATAAAAGCCAGCTGTGAATCGGACGTTCTTTGCAGGAAGCAAAGACATTTTGAAACTCCAGCATCATGGACATTCCAGTATCCTGAGTTTGAAGATTCTTCTATTGCAAATTATTTCTTGTCTGTTATCTTTTGGCAAGTCTCACACAGTTTGGCAAGGCTTGTTCTTATGACAGCTAATTATTTGGCAGAAACATTGCAAGGTTTCTGTTCCCTTTGGATTGTGTTTAATTTGTCAGAAAAGGGCGTGGGTCAAAACAATACGTATTTCCCTGGAAATTGTCCCAAAGGTGCTTTTTTTCAAAGGGCAACTAGACTTTGTTTTTTCTTGGAAGACGTTTCCCTTCTCATGAGAGAAAACCAGAAAGTCCAGGTGCCTCTTAAAAAAAACCACCTTGAGGACAACCACGACCTGAATGACTGAGAATCTCCATAGACAGCCCTGGAAATTGCTCATAATATTAAGCCTTGCAGATGTCGTATACTTGTCTTCACAATCCAAAGCCATCACTAGATTATTATTATTTTTCCAATTGAGTTGGCCAGCCTTCCTCTAAAAACAAATTTTAAAATCTTAGTACCATTGTTGCTTGGCCTCCCAGGGTCTCCTCTAGCCGAGATGGGCAACAGATAAATCAACAAAAATAAATGAAACCTTACTGTTGGTGTTTGGGCCAATGGATTGGCTTGCGGCTGCTCACTTTAAAATTTAAATGCGAACCTTGCTTCCTTTTTAAGGCTGGGACGTCGAATCGGGAGGCTTCACTTCATACATTGCCAAAGGTGAAGATGAAGAGGTAAACATTTTCTTTCCCCCACCCCATTTTCAAAAGCAGGTGAACTTGGTTGTTTGGAAACTTTTAACATAAGCTCTTCCTATCCCTCCCTCTCCAGATGACCAGCCTTGGGAAGTAGCTCACGTCTCCTTCTTAAAATTTTGATGAACTGCTTTACCGGCATGCAAGGGGCGGCCTTCAAAAAATTTTAGCAATGGGTTCTCTGCCTGGTTGCAAGTTGGGCGTGGCCTAGTTGGCTTCTTGCACCATGGCGGGGGGGGGGGCAGCATTTTTGCCCTCCCTGGGCTCCGGAAGCTCTCTGGAACCCAGAAATGGGCCCTTTCTGAACTTCCGGGAGGCCCGTTTTTCGGTCTCCCTGAGCCTCTGTGCACACCCTGTCCTTACCTGCATCCAAAACAGGCCACGTGGGAACTCTGGGGAGGGGAGGGGCAGGGAGGGTGGGGCCAGCCAGGAGTGAGATTTGGGGGGTTCCTCCAAAGTGCACAGAATCTTAGCTAGGGGCTCTCCCAAACCCCTGAGAAGAACCCCCAGCAGCCCACCCCTGCCTGCATGTGACAAAACAATGCATGCCACTTGAAAAGCGGTGTTTCCTGGTGACCTTAGCCTCATCGTCATGCAAGGGCCAGTGAAGTAATCAAAGGAATCTTGGGAGCCCTGTTGGATCAGGGAAACTATGCAAAATTGGAGCCCAGGGTGGACCAATCTAAAATATTCTACAGGGAGTCCCCAACTTTCAACCACAAACAGAATTTATCTTGCTAAGCAAGTGGGGTGTTGGGTGAGCCGTGTGCCCAATCTGTCCCCTTTGCAGCCTTAAGAAAATACATGCCGGTTGCCGAGCGCACAAATTTTGATTGTGTGAACAGTGGGAATGCTGCAAAGTTGTAATTGTGTGGATTAGCCATGAATGCCAGTCACTAAGCGAATGGTTTTAAGTTGAGGACCACCTGTAGGCATGTCTCCAAAGTGCTTTTTCAGGAGGCAACTGGACTTACTTGTTTTTTATTTGAAGACATTTCGCTTCTCATCCAAGAAGCTTCAGACGGATGGTGGGAAATGGAAGGATTTATATTCCTTGCAGACAGCTGGAAATTTTCATCCTTCAAATGACTAAAAGGATGCAAATGACCAGCTATCTGCAAGGAGTATAAATCTTTCCATTCCCCACCATCCAGTCAGAGCTGAAGAAGCTTCTTGGTTAAGAAGTGAAATGTCTTCAAGGAAAAACAAGAAAGTCCATTTGCCTCTTTAAAAAAGCTCCTTTGGGACAGCCATGTCCTGGATGATGGAGAATCTCTAGAATTTTACCTGTATGCATGTTCTTATTTATATTATTTCTGCCCTTGCTCTACTTTATTCCCCCATCATTTACCCCAGTTGTTCTTCACCCTGCAGAGGATCTGATTCAATCCAGTAATCACTTTAATATCCTCCCTTTAAAAAACAACAACAAAAACACTTGTATCTTTTTTTTTTAAGATGCATTGACAAAACTGAACAGAATAATCTGTCATAAGAGCATTGCTAATGCTATTGTGCTACTGCCAAGTCCTACTTTCAATTTCCATAATTGTTTCAAGCAAAGAATTTGTCTTTTTTGTGCCGTTTCAAAAGGGCTGGAGCTGGCTGAATAGAGGGACATTTTGTTCCCACAGAAGCCACTCAAGATGCCTCTGTGAATTTGAACATGAGCCTAATGAATGTAGCATCTCATAATGAGTAGCCACTGACAATCCTGTTTCCCACCCTGCAGGGAAGCAACCATAATGTTTATTTTATGGGAAATTATAGTTAACTTTATATATAGCTTATTCTTCTCTGCATGCAGCCTGAATGTTTCTCGCAGAGGAAATTGGGTTTTATTGAAACCCATAATTTGGACAGGTCTGCACAGATTCATTCATGAAAGACTTTTACTGTATGATCTTTAAAAAGAAATACAGGTTGTTTTCTTAACTGTACTTGTTTTATTCTCTTTTCAAGCTGCTGACAGTTAATCCAGAGGCCAATTGCTTAGCTTTAGTTTACAGAGATCGAGAGACACTGAAGTTTGTGAAGTATGTTAACCAGCGTAGTTTGGAGCAGACGCCTGACCCAAAAGAGTTCTGGGACTTCTCCTTTGTTTACTATGAATGAGAAATTGAGCCAGCCAGTGACAGCCAGCCATTTCTCCTAGTTCAATACTCAAAAGGACAGTTTTTATCCTTTCTTATAAAGGAAGATCCTGTTACATCATCTGCTTTACTCTGATGTTCCTGGCAAAACACCAGTTCTTTTCTGGGGCCCTTTTGAAAATTTAACCATGAGTTGGGTGGGCCCACAAAATTTCCACAATGTGCAAATACCACATCGTTTGGACCGAGGCTGGACTTTGGTTATGGCTTCTCCTAAACAGCCTCAGAAAACACAGTAGCTTTGGAAGAAGCCAAAACTCTGTTCTCTAAAACTCTCCGTTCCTCACAGACAACAGAAAAAAGGTGTTTCCCATTGGTCTAATTATGTAGTATTTTGCAGCTTGGGTTAATAATTGCTGAATATGGTTATGGTTTGTTGAGTAAGCCTCTACTGGTTGGGATTCAGGGAGCTTGTAAGACCATAAATCAAGCCAGCTTTTGAAATGTGTAAGCCATGACGGATTGCTGTCAGCTGCACCAAGGGGAGAATCCTAACTCAATTATAATAGCTGCAACCAGCTTAAAAATTGAGACAAAATGTTGAACCAGAAACAGTTAAATGTTTAAAAGGCAGTGACCTTTTTTAAACTTTATTCTTAATCAAGACCTCACATTAATTTATAATAATAAAAAAAGGTTTGGCGTTACTTTTAAGCTTTCCTTGTCTTGCTTCATATCAAAGCTAGAGTACAGTTTCTCCTCATTGTCTGGCTCACAGGACTCCAACCTTGGCCTTTTTAAGACTTGCGGACTTCAACTCCCAGAATTCCCCAGCCAGCATAGCTGGCTGGCTGGGAAATTCTGGGAATTGAAATCCACAGGTTTTAAAGCAGCCAAGATTGAACATACCTCTGACCTAAGTGAACTCTAAATCATACCCATAGACTGAGCTCTGTCAGTTTTATTGAAGGATCAAATGTTGCTATTTTAAATCAACAGCCTCCAGGGCAGTTTTGGCTTCTGAAATTCCCAGATTTGATCTGTAATGTCCATAAAAAGCTTGGCCCTCTCTCCACTAGCATGATATATATAAAGTGTCAACATCCTACCCTTCACTCCCCTACCACAGGCGGTCGAGCGTCCGGGCCTAGTGAAGTTTTCATACTGCACTTCACTGGGCACGAATTGGGCAGCATCCTCTACCGTCTTATCTGCCTCCAGATCTTTCTGCTCCACTCCCTTGGCTAATTTTGGCCTCCAATCTTCACTCTGATCAAGAGCATGATGTCCCCAGACGCATGATTTTGATAAGCATACTAACGCTGTTGTTCTTAATAGCGTCCCGGCAGGCAGCAATCACTTGCATTTTGTGTTTACCAACTGGAGAAAAAGAAAAAGAAAAGAGTCAGCGTCGTCCTCTGTTCTTTTCCAAGAATGCAATTGAATTCTGTTGCAGTTCAGAAGGGGAAACCATTCTCTCCCTCCCAACCCAAAGCAGCTGAGGGCTGAGAAGCGGACAGCCTGTGCAGGACACAGCTATTCTTGCTGCTCGCTGTTTACGTTATTTTGAATTCCCTAGGAAGATGGATGGGCCCTCCGCAGCCCCTTCTTTAAATCTGTAGGAAAGGCACGCTAGCAGTCATGTGCCAGCATCTCCTAGCCCAGCAGTCTTAAGAGGAGACCCAGGGGCTCTCTGGAAACTGCGAGAAAAAACAAAAACAAATTGGGGATCTGGAATTTATACAAAACTAGGTCAATACTTCGCTATGAAACTATGTAGAGAGCTTAGTTTTTTGGGAGGAAAATAACGGGGCGGGGGGAAACGGGGAATTCTGCCTCTGCCCATCAGCATCCATTGGTATTCATCTGGCTAGCGTCCTGTAAGTTGTGTGAGAGAGCTGAGGGCTGTTTGGAAAGTGAGACAGTATTTGCTGTGTGAGCAAGGAGAGAGCAAGGAGCCTGGACGTGGCTTAGTGCCACTGTTCTGTAGTACAACTGCTTGGTGCTCTGAAGCTGAAACTCCTCTGCTTGTGTTTTGCATTTGGAACAGATTTCTTTTCAGGTGGGGAGGAGGAGTGGAACTCCTTAGCATCAGAGCATGTTAATGATAATATAGGAAATGCTAATGCTCTGATGGTCATTTCGAAAAATCCTTTCTTAGTGAGCACCGAGAAGCCAAGAGGAACATAGGTGCCAAATTTCAAGTTTGTAGGCTTTACGGTTCTGGAGATTTTGGGATGATGCGTGAGTGGTCTTTGGCTTTTATATATAGAAGAAGAAGCCTTGAGGAAGTGAAAAGGCCAGCCCTTTTCCAGATGGGATTAAAGGGGGTGGGGAAACAGCACCTCCAGATGGGTGTGCATTTGGTTGACATTCTGATAAGGCAGCATAAAAAGCAAACAAGTTTCTTCAGTATCAAGACACCTCCCATTGTAATAATTTTGGAGAAAGGGTGGATCAAACCATTTGCCACTTTGGGAGCCCTGCTTTTTATTTCCTGCCAGAGAAGAAAGACTTCAGTTTTGCTGAGCTGCAAATCAGGGCCAAAGTAATCTAGATACAGTGTTTGTCCACTTTTTAGATGTGTGGATGTCAATTCCCAGAATTCCCTAACCCAGCTTTGCTAATATGGTTAAAGGCCTTAGTGTGTTTCTCAACCTTGGGAACTTTTAAGATGCAAGATGTATGGACTTCAACTCTCAGAATCCCCCAGCCAGCCATGCTGGCTGGGGGATTCTGAGAGATGAAACCCATGTATCTTAGCTAAGGTTGACAAAATAAAGAGTCTAGATTGCAGTTAGTAGTATGTAATACGAATGCCAATAAAGGCCTTTCTTGACAACATAATCCCCAAAGTGCCTCTTGTCAAGTGTCACTTTAAGAAAAGTCCAGTGACAGTTTTGGGTTTTTCCTAGAGGGTTGTGCCTTAGGAGAAAAGCTCATGCTTTCCAAAATATTACTTTTTGGAATATTACCAAATGCATGTCCATGTAACTGTTTCCAAAAGCAAAACAATGGTTTTATCGATGGCTTTCAGATTGACCCCCTTCCCCTCCCCCTTCAGTTATAAATAATCTGAACTGCATCTTCATTCCCCCTGTTATGTTTCAATAACCCAGGAAGCACCTCCTCCAGTGAGATCTTTGGTGTTCTCTGATCTTGGTTGTTTTCTTTCAGCGCATTGATGATGTTTCCTAGCTCGGTAATGAAACATCTGGAAGAAAACAACCAAGCTTAGAGCACCAAGAATCCCAAGTCTTCCTCTTCCCCCCGCCTCCTCCTCCTCCCCTCTGCAATCACCCCTCTCTTCTAACACTGATGATGATGCCTAGTTGGGTAATGAAACATCTGCAAGAAAACAACCAAGCTCAAAGAGCACCAAGGTTCCCACAGTCATTCTCCTTCTCCTCCACTCCCTTTTAGCACTGATGATGTTACCTAGTTTTGGGTAATGAAACGTCTGCAAGAAAACAACCAGGCTCAAAGGAGGACAGTCATTGCTCTCCTCCTCCTCCTCTACTCCCTTCTAGCACTGATGATGTTACCTAATTTGGGTAATGAAATGTCTGCAAGAAAACAACCATGCTCAGACAGCACCAAGGACCCCACATTTCAACCTTGAACTACAGGTTCTCTTCAACTGGAATATAGTTATCTGTAGAGTCCTTGGTACTTTCTGACCTTGGTGGTTTGCTTGGTAATGTTTTATGACCCAACTGTGCCACATCATCAATACACTGATGAGGCACTGAAGAGGTTACTCAACTAGATCATGAAATGTCTGCAGGAATTCAGCCAAGCTCAGAGAGCACCAAGGATTCCACAGTGAGCTACCAATGTTCTCTTTCATTGGTACAAATGGAGGCTTGGCTCCCCTTGAGTCCTCCAGCCAAATGCATATAAATGTCAGCAAGACTATTTTTTAAGAAATCTAATTTAAATATTTCCCTGCATTCAGCTGAACGCTCGTAGAAGCTCAAGAATTGAGCCTCCCCGCTCAAAATTCACTCCCGTTGTCTTTCCAAGTTATACTTAGCCATATGCTTTTCTTTTCAAGCACCAAAGTGACATGACATATAAGTGAGAAGTAATCCTTGGGGTCCTTACCTCGGAGATTTCCTGCTCGTTGGATGGCCTGATTTATTGCTTTGAGATTATTTAAAAGCTCCGTGTGATTGGTGCAGCGAATCTTGTACTGAGACAATAAATCCTTGTTGAGGTCATACAGTTCATTATAACGTTTTTTCATGTTTTTCCTGCAAGGGTGAACAAAAATTAAGAGTATAAGCAAATAACTTGTTGAAAGTTATTTTAAATTGTTGGGATTTGAGTTGCAATGAATCCAAGACAAGCTTTCCTCAAACTTTCGTTAGTGTCATTGTTGGATCTTCTGGAGACAGATATGGAAAGGCAACGTAGGCTGCTCTGGGACAGGTGCACTTCTTGGCATTTTAGTATGTGATGCTCCTGGCAGCTTCCTGGGTCCTGCATTTTCTCATCCCCCACCCCTTTATGGGCTTCAGTTTGGAGTTTCTGGAGGAAAGAGACCTCTTAAGGGCAATTGTGACTTCCTTTCCAACATTTGCAACCCGAACCCTAACCCCCTTTGGAAGAGCTTTAGAGCTCCCCGCTGCCTTAAGAAAGTTCAAAACATTATCAAAGATCCATCTCATCCTGGGCATCCTTTTTTTGAACTATGACCATCTGGCAGATGGGATAGGACAATAAAAACAAGGACAAGGAAATCAGATTTCCATGTTAGTATCAAATATGAAAAAGAAGCACCAATACTTGATTCTGCATATTATAATAGCAGCTAGAATAAGTTTTGCTCAAAATTGGAAATTGGCTACGACCCCTTCAAAAAACATGATAATCAATAAGATACATGAATGTGCCGAGATGGATAGATTAATTAAACTGCTAAAAGATAATCAAGACAGTAAATATTACAAAACATGGGATATCTGGTACGACTGGCTAAAGAAAAGGTGATATCTGATGACCCAGTAACATTTTGAAAATAAGGGTGACGTGTAAATAAATGTAAATAAACTACATGTATGCATATATAGAGTTTAAAAGGATGAAGGAGTTATTATGACAATGTATAACAAGATATCGGAAGGAAAGTACAAGTGTATTGCTCAAACAATGCTGTAAAATGCATGTACATGTTTTTAATTTTACAAACGTTGAAAATATATGTATGTATGTATGTATGTATGTATGTATGTATGTATGTATGTTTAAAAAGGCTGGAAATCAGCTTCTATCCCAGGGCAGTAGCTCTGTTGAATTCTACTGTATGAGTGCAATATTAATGCAGTAATAGGGGTTTTCAATTCAATTGTATGGAATGTAAAGGATGTGTGTTTGTGTTTATTTTCACAGTCATAATGTACACCGAAGATGGTATTTAATTTCCTTGTATGAGTGTAATGACAAACTAAATAAAATAAAAACAACAAAGGAGGCCCTCACTAAGCAAGAACTACCTGTGTCAGGTGTCATGCATCTGTCTCAATGCAATTCCATTCAGGAGCTTTTCCCCATCGTGAATCTGAAGTTTGTTTCCAATCCCCCTTTAGTTTTACTCAAGTGGCAGTTTTGCTTTCATCATCATCATCATTCTAGCTATTGCCTATCCACTGCAGGATGAAGGGCTCTTCCAACCGATACAGTCTACCCTACTTTCCTTTGCCGGTTGGGCCCACAATACTCGCTGATCGATTGGTGTTCTATCAATCAGTGTTTTGATCAGTCGGTGTTCCTTACTCACCAGTCTCCCATGAGGCGGGAATCTTCTGCACGAACCAGCCTGCTGCGGATGGAGTTGGAGCTGTCCGCCATGTTGGCTGTGAGCTTCTGACAAACTGAATGAGAACTGTCCACCTGTGGAAGAGAATCACCTACAACTTAATATGGGTAATAGGAGGGCAAAGGTCCGTTCTCCAAGCTTGTGGGTCGGTTTCTCAATGTTTCTTTACTAGGCTAGGTAACATCTTCAATGGAGTTTATGGGTTGTCAGTGTCTGTGTTCTTCTGTTTATAAGGGATTCAAGTGCAACCCACCATGCTCATGAGTCCATGGAAGCCTGGTGCTCCCCAAGCAATTCCATCGAAAGACACACTGACCCACAACCAGCCTATGAACCCCCCCACCCCCGAATCCAAATCAACTGCTATCATGCCCCTGTCAGAATCTGATTCGGAGGGGGAGTCCGAGCAGCTGACAGGGAGTGCCAGTGTGGCTCCGTTGGCTGTGGAGGAAACTGGGGAAGGGCAAAGTCCAGGTGGGCAGAGCAGGGAAGAGGTAGAACAAGGGAGAGGGAGTTCAAAGGAAGACCCAGGCCCACCCCCCTCTTCATCCTAGGGCATGGAAGGAATGGAGGAGGGAGCAACATGAGTAGCGTGGCTTATGGGGTAGGAAAGGGCCCTGATTCCCTTCCTTAGCTGCAGCTGGGAACACAGTATAAAAAAGAAAAAGCTGTGCACAACAAAGTTGTCGAGAGCAAATCGTGAATTATCTGGTATCGTCAATGCTTATCTGGGTTCCTGGCATCTTCCCAACTGTTTGTGTTTTGTTGGACTTTCAAGTCTGCAATTACTTCTCCTGTCCTGTCAAGTTAATTACTACAGTGTGATTTGTGTGGATTTTTATTTACAGTTTGTATGTACTTTGTTTTTGGACTGAATTTCCTCCACTTAAAGACTGTTATTGGGAGAGGTTTTTCTCCAGCAGAAGGTAACTGGACATTGGGGCAAAGTTGGAGATAATAAAGGGACACTTCTTGCTTATTTGACTGTGTTGCCTTTGTGCCATGGGTTGTCACAACCGTGCAGTCAATGAGAGACAGCAGCGAACCTCAGCCAACTCAAACAACCCCACCACCGCCACCAGTAGTTCACTTCCCAGTGACCCTGACCTGATGTAATCTTCTTATTCACAAGACTAAGATACACCCACAGCTGAAGTCCTTATAAATAGAAGAACACCGACACTGAACATCCCCTAAACCAGGGGTGTCAAACTCGATTTCACTGAGGGCCACATCAGGGTTGTGTTTGACCTGGGGGGGTGGCCAGCTCGACGTCACTCCTGTCGGGGGGGGGGGGAATATGGTGGCCTATGGATTCTGCCAGCGAAAACGGGTTCCTGAGCTCCGTTTTCAGTTCTGATGGCTTCTTGCAACCCTCTGCCAGCAAAAACAGAACTTGGGAGGGCTGCTCACAGCCCTCACAAAGTCTGTTTTTGGCCGCGACAGTCTCCTGCAAAGCTCCATTTTGGCTGACATTGGCACCGCAGGCTGGTCCTTTGCTGCTTCCAGGGTGGTCCCATGGGCCAGATCTAAGCACCCTGTGGGCCAGATCTGGCTCCCAGGTCTTGAGTTTGACCCCTCCTGTTGAAGATGTTACCTTAGCCTGGTAACAAAATGTTTGGAAACCAACCCACAAGTTTCCAAGAACGAACCTTCACACTCATCCTACACCCGAGCTACAGATATTGCACACCATAATATATGTGTTTGCCAGACAAGACAATTAGAAGTTTGCTTTCTGGAAACAGGGAGAGACTGCCCTGCCTACGACCCACTTCCTTGAAACAGACATTCAAAGTACCCCCTGGTTTAATACTTCCTGGAGATTTTAAGAGTTCTGGGACTCCACCTGTCTCCACAGACATCTGCTTGCAAAATCACTCAGTGTTACAAACCTCACAGATGGCTAATTCAGATTCAGACAAGGCAAGTAATTTTGTTTGAATGAATCACCAAGCCTAAAAGCAAAGTGGTTGGCAATTCAATTCTCCTGCTGCAAGTTTTGTCTGAAGTGGAGCATAAACTCCATCAGCAGAAAAACAACAATGAGATGGCCTATGTGCTGCCATATTAGAGGCAATCTTTTCTAAGATGAAATGGTCTGTTCTGCTGGAAGATAAATAATTGAGAGTCTGGTGCTCCTTTAGGAAAGTTCTAAACAGACCAGTCAAGTGTTGTTTGCTATTTTAAAGCCCTTGAGAGCATCTCTTGCTTGTGGCCTGCCAAATCCATGGATTTCTTTAGCTCCTGCCCATTCCAATTTATTTAAGCCATGCAAATCCATCACAGTGAGGTATCTCAGATATGGTGCTCTTGGTGCTTTCTGTGATTTTTTTTAATTGCATACAGATCAGTGGTGGGATTCAAATTTTTTTTCTACTGGTTCTGTGGGCATGGCTTGGTGAGCATGGCAGGGGAAGGATATTCTAAAATCTCCAGTCACAGGTGGGTATTTGCCGGTTCTCCAAACTACCCAAATTTTGCTACCAGTTGTCTAGAACTGGTCAGAACCTGCTGAATACCAGTTCTGATGAAGATGTTTCCTCGCCCAACTAGGCAACATCATCAATGCAAGTAAATGTGTGGTTTTGTAAACATCTGCAAGCAAGCAAGTTCAGAGAGTGTTAAGGACCCCACAGTTGTCCTCCTTGCCTTCTCCTCCTCTGCACTCCACTCCCTTCTGGCACTGATGATGTTACCTAGTTAGGCCATGAGACATCTGTAAGAAAACAACCAAGCTCAGAGAGCATCAAGGAACCCGCAGTCCTTTCCCTTTTCCAAACCCCATTCCCTTCCAACACTGACGATGTTACTTAGTTGGGCCATCAAATGTCTAAGAAAACAACTAAGCTCAGAGAGCCCCAAGGACCACATTGTTCAGCCTTAAGCTACACATGTTCCCTTCTACTGGTACCCAGATATGTTTTAAGAAGCCTTGCTCACTTACCCCAATGAAAGCTTTGTGGACCTCATCAAAATACATGGGGAAGTCCGCTTCAACCTGTAAGTCCTCAATTGCCCAAAAGGAAGCCATCGATTGGATGATGTCACCAGCCAGGTCAATGTTATCAGTGATAATGGAGATCTAATAACCAAAAGAAAAAACAATAACTCAGATTGAGTTATTGACACACTCATTACAATGGAAGAAGTTGATGCTTAAAGAGCTTCATCACATCTGAAGCTAAACTAGGATAACCCAAGTGCAAACCTTGAATGCGAATGTTTTGTGAGGAAACTAACATGGAATAGATTACGGCAGCTGCCCTGGATCTACAAAGCTGATGAGAAACAGAGACTGTTCATTACGAATAACCACACCATTGAGTGCTATGGAGAACTTCCTTAGTCTAAGACAGGAGTGTCCAATCTTGGACTTGGGGACTTCAGCTCCCAGAACTGCCCAGCCAGTACACAAGTCTTAAAGTTGCCAAGGTTGGACACCCCTGCTCTAAAAAAACAAAACCATACTGAAGAGACATTCTGAAGGAATATAGAAGACAAAGTAAGGGCAGGTTTCATGAAAGCTATCTTTAGAAGCAAGAGACTGGGATATACAGAAAATTACTTAAATGTAAGCACGATGTAATAAAGAGTTTCAAGGGACAGAGGAAAAATGACTAGTTGTTTTCATGATCATGGTAACCCATCCATTGACAATAATCTTGCATGAGAATAAATGTGCTTCAAACTTAAATCCTTGTTGCCTTATTCCAGTAACACACTTCAAAAATCCCAATGTTTACACAAGAGGAAGAGACCATAGCCAATTTATATATATATAAGCAAAATACCACTCATGCATCATCACAAAATCCCCAGAACCGTAAAGCCTACAAACTTGAAATTTGGCACATATGTTCCTTTTGGCTTCTAGGGGCTCACTAAGAAAGGATTTTTTGAAATGACCATCAGAGCATTAGTATTTCCTATATTATTACTATTAGCACACTCTGATGCTAAGGAGTTCTGCTCTCCTTCCCCACCTGAAAAGAAATCTCTTCCAGGTGCAAAACACAAGCAGAGGAGAGAAATTTCTGTTTCAGTTCTAGTTTCACAGCAGCAAGTGGCTTTAGTATAGAACAGTTGAGCTAAGCCATGCCCAGGCTCCTTGCTGTCTCCTTGTTTCCAAACAGCCCTCAACTCTCTCATATACTGACAGGATACTAGCCAGATGAATACCGATGGATGCTGGTAGGCAGAGGCCCAATTTTTTTTCCTTATTTTCCTCCCAAAAAACTAAGCCCAACCACATAGTTTCGTACCAAAGCACAAGTATTCAGCTAGTAACATTATATATAAGTCCACACCTCCAAAAGGCAACTTGATCATCCGTGTTAAAACTGAATGGCCTCTCAACAGAGGGGATGGAATACCATATCACCTAACTCCTGTCCTTTGAGCAATCCCAAGAAAGTTCCACCCCCATTTGCTCTCTGATTCAGGTGAAAAGCACCTTTGGAGCAACCATGACTTGGGTAGTTAAGAATCTCCAGAGACATCCCTAGAGTAACACCTTAATCAAAGGAACTGCAATACTTTGCGAATAGAATAGAATAGAATAGAATAGAATAGAATAGAATAGAATAGAATTCTTTATTGGCCAAGTGTGATTGGACACACAAGGAATTTGTCTTGGTGCAAATACTATCAGTGCACATTAAAAAAAAGATACATTCATTAAGAGTCAAGAATCATCAGGTACAGCACTTAATAATAGTCATTGGGTACAACAGAATAGAAGGATATAGGAATAGAATTTAAATAGAATGGGATGGGAAGGAATGGGATAGAGAATAGAATAGAAAATAAAATAGAATAGAAAATAGAAAATGGAAAATGGAAAATGGAAAATGGAAAATAGAAAATAGAAAAGAATGGAATGGAATGGAATGGAATGGAATGGAATGGAATGGAATGGAATGGAATGGAATAGAATAGAATAGAATAGAATAGAATAGAATAGAATAGAATAGA
>BLBF01000045.1:19050048-19078938 GCA_015471245.1 Laticauda colubrina | reverse complement strand
AGGAAGGAAGGAAGGAAGGAAGGAAGGAAGGAAGGAAGGAAAGAAACGAGGAAGGAAGGAAGGAAGGAAGGAGAAGGGGAGGGAGCGAGGAAAGAAAGAAAGAAAGAAAGAAAGAAAGAAAGAAAGAAAGAAAGAAAGAAAGAAAGAAAGAAAGAAAGAAAGAAAGAAAGAAAGACTTACCGTCTGCACTTTTTCGCCCAGAGTGAATTTTACAAAGCTCAGAGGTCTGGTCGCAGAGTCCGGTCTGCACAGTGCATACATCGAGAAGCGAGGGAGCTGCCGGGACAGCTCAAAAACATGGAATTGTGTGCTGGGAAAGCATGACACAAATAATCAAGGCGGCTGAACAAATGGACTCCTAATCATTTGCCTTCTGGTGAAGGCCATCTAGGCAAGCTTTGGTTCTCTCCACGATGCCCTGACCCTGACACTCATTTCACATTCACAGGATGAACACCTATGATCACTTCCATTTTATTTTCTCTTTTTTGGTGTTCTGTCCTTCTTACTATGTAAAATATCTCTCATGTGACCATTGCCCCAGACCACTTAAGAAGGCTATAAAGTACTTTTCTGGAATATATGGTGTCGCTGGGACTATAAACTCTTGTTTAAAAAGTTTCTTGGTCTTATGAGTGAACCTAGATCAAAGGTCTCCAAACTTGACAACTTTAAGACTTGTGGACTTCAACTCCCAGAATTCTCCAGCCAGAATTCTGGGAGTTGAAGTCTACAAATCTTAAAAGTTGCCAAGTTTGGGGACCCCTTATGTAGATGTTTAAAAGAGGCGAGTACATTCTAGGTCCAGGGACAGCTAGAGATTTTCAGATGGAAATGAGGGAATGTAGTTTCATTACTTTGCAGCTCCTTTATCTACCTTCTCTTCCTGCTAAGAATTAGGAGTTGTTCCAACTCTTACAAATCCTCTAATATTCTGCATGCCTCATTCTTCCTTCTATTGGCAAGACTGGGCTAAAAAAAATGCACACATGTGCAAATGGAAAAAAACCACACAGAACACTTTATACCTTTGCATGGAAGACTATTGAGTTCAAATTAGGTTCTCATTTAAAGGCAAGATTTGGAAGGGAACTGCTGTTTTAACTGTGGAAGGGCCTTTTTTTACTTACCTGGATACTCCCGAATTAAAAAAAAATTGGAAATGACAGATGGGGAAGACAAGCGGAAATATGCTGAGCAGTCTAACTGCATTCAACTTTTGACTTTTATCTATATACTGTATATATATTCCCTATCTGTCATTTCCAAAGTCTTTCACTTTTAGAGAATATATGATAATATCGGATAATATACATCTGAGATGAGGAATGTATTTAACAAATTAATAGTTCAAAGGGACCTTATAGGTCATCTAGTCCAACCCCCACCCAAGCTGGAGACCCTACCCCATTTCTAACGGATGGTAGTCCAGTGTTTTCTTGAAAGCCTCCAGTGATGAAGCTCCCACATCTTCCGAAGGCAGCTTCTGTTCCATGGGTTGATTGCTCTCACTGTCTGGAAATTTCTCCTTATTTCCAGGTTGAATCTCTCCTTGATCAGTTTCCACCCATTATTCTTAGTAATTCTTACAAGTGTAATATTCTAGATCATGAAGAATTTCCCTACAAGATCCTTCTGACCAAATTCCAGCCTTTCTGACTACCATTAGACCCATTATGAGGGAGGCAGATCGAATAACTGATGTAGAAAGAATACTCTGTAGCATAATTTAGCTGCTTGCACAGATGTGCTTATTTCCTTTACCAAGAAAAGCCAAATATGAGTCTCAACCCATTTGCACGCCATGAATGGTCCAAAGATTCTAGCTCTGTAATGTCTTTAAATGAGTAAGTTTGGTATAGTGGTGAAAGCATCTGGTTAAAAACCAGGACACTGGGAGTTCTAGATCTGCCTTAGGCACAAAGCCAACTGGGTGATTTAGGACAATCATTCTGTCTGAGGAAAGAAGCACTAGAAAACTACTTCCGTGCCCAAATCTATTTAAACAAGCTTAACTTATGTTAGAAAGGCAAGTCTGGTATAGTGGTTAAGGCACCAAGCTAGGAACCAGGAGACTGTGAGTTCCAGTCCAGCCTTTGGGCACAAAGTCAACCCTGGGACCATGGGCCTGTCACTTGGAAGGAAGCAATGGCAAACCACTTCTGAAAAACTGCAGGGACCTGCCCAGGCAGCATCTGAGAGTCAGACATGATTGAACAGAAGAAGAAGAAAAAATAATAATCTATAAATCGATATACAGCATTTGTTCCTTCAAAGCATTAAAAAAAGCAAACCTTGTTGAATGCAAAATGCTGGCACTTGCTGACTCAAAAACCTGCCTGAGGGCTTATCCAATATGAGATATTTCTCTCTGCATTGGGATTTTCCCGACTTCTCCCACATAATTGAGGGTCCCTGTTTCTCTTGCCCAAGAGCAAAAAAGGCTTTGAGTCCAATCAAAGGGGTTGGGAAAAGGCACTGGATGGGAAACCTGCCAAGCCCTCACCTCTTCTTGTGGCCAACAAGGACTTTGATGTTCAGCTCCACCGGGACGTCTTTCGGGGGGGAGAGTGGGATTTTTATGCTGCTCGAGAGGTTCTGAGGAGTGGGGTGGATCACGTGGCTCTCGTTCTCAAAGATGCCTTCGGCAAAAATCAACACCGCCCGGATAATCGTGTCTTAAATGAAAACAAAGACAGTCCCTCTTTGTGAGTTTTGAAGGTTCTAATAGAGATTAGTCCTCAACCTATGACCGTAATGGAGCCCGCCCATTACGGTTGTCAAGCAAGATTAAAAATATTAAGACATCTATTCCGTTTAAAAGGCATTCTCCAGGATGACAGACGAAACAGAAAAGAAGCCAAAACCATCACTGCTGCCGCCACCAAAAGCAATCAAACAGATATTTCACTTGTGGCCTCAAGTTTACCATGAACATAGAATCATAGAGCTGGAAGAGACCTTAGAGGTCTTCTAGTCCCACCCCCTGCTCAAGGAAGGAAACCTTATGTCATGCAGGTCAAATGGTTGTCCAATCTCTTCTTGAAAACCTCCAGTGATGAAGCACCCACAACTTCTGGAGACAAGCTGTTCCACTGATTAACTCTTTCTCAGAGTCAGGAAATTTCTCCTTAGTTCTAGGTTGGATGTCTCCTTGATAAACTTCCACCCATGACTCCCTGCCCTGCCCTCTGGGGCTTTGGAGAGGAAGTGAATCCCCTCTTCTCTGTGACAGCCCCTCAAGTACAGAAGGACTGCTATCCTGTCACCCCCTAATCATTCTCTTCGCTAGAGTAGACATACCTAGCTCCTTAAACTGTCCATCATACAATTTAGCCTCCAAACCCTTTATTATCTTTGTTGCTCTTCTTTCCACTCTCTCCAGGGTCTCAGGCCCCATGGATCTGCTCAGGTTAACCTGTTGCCTTTAGATGCTAAACCTTAAACTTTAAGTGTCAACTATTCTTCATACAGGGGACACAGTGGATCAGTGGCTAAGATGCTCAGCATGTCGTTCAGAAAGGTCAGCAGTTCGACGGTTCAAATCCCTAGCGCTGCTAGGGATGGAGTGAGCTCGTGTTACTTGTCCCCGCTTCTGCCAACCTAGCAGTTCAAAAGCATGTAAAAATTCAAGTAGAAAAATAGGGACCCGTTGGGTGGGAAGGGAACAGCGATCCGTGCCCCTTTGAAAGCGTTTAGTCCTGCCGGCCACATGACCACGGAGATGTCTTTGGACAGTGCTGGCTCTTTGCCTTTGAAATGGAGATGAGCACCGCCCCCCCCCCCCGAGCCAGAAACGATTACCACGCATGTGCAAGGGGAACCTTTACCTTATTCTTTATACATAACAACTGTCAACTCTGAAGCTAGCCTAACTGAGGCCATCTTTGAGGCTTCAACATTGCCATATGAAGATGAGGCCTAGGGAGGGGGGAGTAGAGATAACTGGAGTTTTGTAGCCAAAATAAAATAGTTTCATTTAGGAACCAAGTTCATTCCCACAGGTGGCTCAAGAGAGGAGGAGTGAAGTTACCAAGCAATCAGACAGCACCTTGATTGGACCATGTGACATTGTTTGGGGAAGGGGAAAACTTTTACTTTTAATAAGGTGGAAAACCGCAGGAACATTCAGAGTCGGTTTTCACCAGATCTGTGCCAATATGACATATCCAAATAAAACTATTCTTTGAAGAACCTACCTGCCTCAGGGTTCTGTTTGCTATGGCTGTTTTACTTGGAACCTTGACAACAACAACCTCATCATAGGTGCATTCCTCTGGCCCAGCGAGACGCTCAGATTCTTAAGATCAGGCCGAAAGATCAGTGAAAGGTGGAAATGTCCGAGTCAGATCGAAAAAGCATCTTCCTCAAGTGCTCACAGCCAAAAAATTATACATATGTACCCAGTGGTAGGATTCAATTTATTTTACTCCCAGTTCTGTGGGCGTGGCTTGGTGGGTGTGGCTTAGTGGGCATGACAAGGGAAGGATACTGTAAAATCCCCCTTCCTTCCCCACCCCGCTAACCTGCTTTCCAGCTCCATTCTCCTGCACAGGGCAACCAAAGAAGACCCAGCTCATCAGCTGGGACTCAATGGGAGGCAGAGGATAGATGGGGGCAGGGCCAGTCAGAGGTGGGATTTGCTGGTTCTCCGAACTACTCAAAACTTCCGCTACCGGTTCTCCAGAACTGGTCAGAACCTGCTGAATTCCGCCTCTGATATACACTATGCCTATACCAACGAATTTTGGCTGCTCATCCTGACTTACCATTGGATGTGGATATGCAGAGTTCTACATGAGCGGATTCGTTTTCCGATCCCAGATTGACGGACAACGCAGTCTGGAGCTGTGTGTTTGCCGGGATCACACCCCTTTGCCCCTCCATCTCGTTGACCTGCGTGTTCAGTTCCACCTGCTTTGAAACAAAATGCAGGCCTTGGTTAAAACATTGGACAGTGTACAGAAAGATATACAATCGGCTCCACTGCAGGTAGTCCTCGACTTACAAGAGTTCATTGAGTGACCATTCAAAGTTATGAAGACACTGATAAAAGTGACTTTGGATGGGTTTTTTTCACGCTTACCACCAATGCAGCATCCTCATGATCACGTGAACAAAATTCAGCTGCTGGGCAACTGGTTCATATTTATGACTGTTGCTGTGTTCCCAGGTTGTGCGATCCCCTTTTGTGTCCTCCTGATGAGCGAAGTCAGTGGGGAAACAGATTCACTTAACAACCCGGATACTAACTTAGCAACTGCTGTGATTCACTTAACATCTGTGGCAAGAAAGGTCGTAGCAAAACTCACTTAACAAATGTTTCAGTTAACAGAAATGTTGAGCGCAACTGTGGTCATAAATTGAGGACTACCTGTAATTGCAGTAACTTGACATTAGGCCCAAATGTTACCTACTGAAGACACTGAAATTTCTTATGACATAATGCCAATTGCTCCTTTCTGTTAATATTCCTATACAGGAATATTCCTATACAATATTCCTCTCCTATACAGAGAGAAGAAAAACGTATATCTGCTCTTGTTGTTCAATCATAATTCTTCCCCAGCAAAATAGAATAAGGACAAAATAAAGTAAGAAGTTGAGTTTTCTTTAATTCCTGAACTTGTAGAAGAGAGATCTCCAAACTTGACAGCTTGAAGACTTGTGGACTTCAATTCCCAGAATTCCTCCTCTATGTTAGCTCAGGAATTCTGGGAGTTGAAGTCCACAAGTCTTAAACTTGCCAAGTTTGAAGACCCTTGATCTATTCTTTCTATCTATTCTATCTATCTATCTATCCTATCTCTTTCTATCTCTCTATCCATTCTATCTCTTTATCTATCTATTCTATCTATCCTATCTATCTCTCCCCCTCCATCTATCTATTCTATCTATCTTTCTCTATCTCTTCCAGGGGTCTTCAAACTAACAGCTTGAAGATTTGTGGGCTTCAACTCCCAGAATTCCTCCTCCAGTCATGTTAGCTCAGGGATTCTGGGAGTTGAAGTCCACAAGTCTTAAACTTGCCAAGTTTGAAGACCCTTGTTCTACCATCTTACTGCTGAAGTTGTAGTTGCTTGCTTTCCTATAGGCCAAGTTCGGTTCTAGATTTTCCATCTTTGCGTAAATTACCTTTGAGTTTTCTTCATAGTTTCGTAGCTCAAGGAGCAAGTTTTGCTTCTTCTGACTGAGCCCTCGAATCAGATCTTGCTCCATACTCATGTCCATCAGTCTTCCTTTCATCTCTTGAGTCCCTGGCAGGTATCCTCGCACTGTGTAAAAAGAAAGTCAACAAGTGCCTTCACCTTCCTCTTGAAGTTCTTGATGGAGAAAAGTTGTCATTGATCAGCAGTGGTTCATAAATAAGAGAGAAGAAATGGACCACATATTTAGTACAGCCTAAGCCCAGAATAATCAAGGTTTGTAGGATAAACCTGTCCAATCCAAACCAACACAAGGAAAATATTGGATTGATGAGAATCAAAGGGCATTTTACAGTTTGACTTCCAGCTTGTTATTCATCTGCTGAAGTTCCACAAAAACTCTTCTAATAGATAATATACAATTGTACACGCCAACACACACAAAGAAACTCAAAGACCCCAATTAAAAGACAAAATCCAAGTCAATTACAAGTAGTCCTTGACTTACAATCATTTGCTTGGTGACTTCATGGCACTGATAATGTGACTAATGACCCTTTTTCACACTTAACAAACTGCTGTAGTATCAACATTCAGACGCTTGGCGACTGGCATTTATTTATGACAGAAGCAGTGTCCTGGCATCATGTGGTCACCTTTTGTGACTTTCTGACAATGGGGAAGCCAGATTCACTTAACAACTGTGTTACTAACCTAATAAGTGCAGTGTGTCAGAGCTCCAACAAATCCACCCCCATTCAAATCAAAAGTCTTGAGCCACATCTCAGAGGAAAGAAACTTGATTTATGAGAACTGGCCATGTTGGTGTTAGCTGGATGCAGTCGATACTAAATCACATCATACATTTCCCCCTTGACCCTGGTCTTCCCCCCACCTTCTGGATGTGACTTTCCCAATGGGACACATCCATAGCCAAGAGTCATCCATCATGCTCTCCAATAACCTTCTTATGCTCTGACAACTTTGGGCTGCTGGGATGATTATCTAGGCGTTTAACGAATGTCTTGTTTTCCCCCACTCCCTTTTTTTGGCCGCTAAAAAGACCAAAGGAGTATCTTTTTAGTTGACACAGTGATTCATCTAACAACTGGAGCCAGAAAGGTCGTAACATGGGGCAAAACTCCCTTAGCAAATGTCCCTCTTAGCAATGTAAATTTTGGGCTCAACTGTGGTCATTAAGTCAAGGACTACCTGTGCCCTCAACTTGGTAAGGTGTCCTACGCTTGCCTCAGTGGTGGGATTCAAAAAAACTTACCACCGGTTCTGTGGGTGTGGCTTGGTGGGCATGGCATGGATTGGTGGGCGTGGCATGGTGGGCATGGCAGGGGAAGGATAATGTAAAATCCCCCTTCCCTCCTCATCCCATGAACCTGCTTTCCAGCTCCGTTTCCCTGTGCACGGCAACCAAAGAAGACCCAGCCAATCAGCTGGGACTCAATGGGAGGCAGAGAAGAGGTGGGGTTGGTGGGACCAGTCAGAGGTGGGATTGGCCAATTCTCCGAACTACTCAAAATTCCCGCTACCGGTTCTCCCTGGTCAGAACCTGCTGAATACCACCTCTGGCTTGCCTACTTGAGCAGGTTGGGATAGAGTAAGACAACATTATCTGAATTCAGAGCCGAGTGAAGAACAACCCTTAGGTAAGAACAACCAGGAAAGCTACCAAACACCGAGCTCTCCCATCGCCACACATCTTGAACATGGGAACACAGCCCTGGGAAGGAAAACAGGACCCGTGAGGAGGGAGAGGTAGCCCTCAAAAGTAGAGCCCAGGTCTCTTTCTTTCTCTCTCACTCATACATACACACACCAGATCCTTTTCTTAGCTAGGGCTTGAAAGATCAGGCTTGTTCTCAGGGCAGCAGAATCTTTCTGCTTTAGTGCAGCCACTCACACTCCTTGTAAATGAAAAGAGCCCTGAATCTGCAAAGGCATTTACCTTCCCCATCAACCGAGCAGCAGATTAACTGTGTACTTCCATCCATTCTGTAATCTCCCTGCACGATTCCTGCGATGGAAGAAGCAAAGTTGTCCTTGAAAATGACTTCCCCAGTTCGATCGCTGCGTGCATCAATCTGCAACACAGACATTCCCCAGACAGCATTCAAAGGTGGAAAGACCAAAGATCAATTTTTTAAAAATAAAGAACATACATTTTATGTCAGTCTTCTAAGTCAAGATGTTAGAAATCTAGAACATCCCCTAGTTCACAACCTAATCCTTCTTTTTCCTTCTGTATATTTAGTTCCATAGCAGTTATTCCATGATCCGCAAGCACACACACCCTGAAAAAGGGCAAAGCAATTTTAAGAAAATAGCCAAACTAAATACTGCCTCTTCATATCAGCCTAATAGGGTCCATTTGTTCTGGTGGCAGCCATTGATTTATTCTAACAATGCTGGCAGAAATCTAAACCAGGCCAACAGTTTAATCTTTAGGAAAGAAGCAGGGAAGAAAGTGAAATACAATCTTCTTTAAACTTACCTTCCCACTGGACCAGCCAGTTATCAATTCACAGACGCCATCGGAATTAATATCAAAAGCATCAATGCACATCGCCTGATTTTTAGACTAGGGAGAAAAATGGATAGCAAGCATGTCATTTCTTGGTACTCATCAGCATTATTTGATCTCTTTCACACAAAGTACATAGGGTAGCAAGCTTCTTCCAGTGAACCCATCTGCAAGTATCCATTAATACTTCTTGGTACTAGCCCTAATATTTTCATCCATCTAGTAGAGAGATACTAACAGAGGAGGATAATCAAGATAATAAACAGTTCTGACTCTAGATTCTGCCTTGACTCCTTGAAACTATCCTACAGAGTTGCAGCAAGAATGAAAGATCTTAGACATATGAAAAGGTGACACTTATTTTCTCTGAATAGTTTTTGTCCCAAAGTGATATCCTATACCACTTGAGTTGGATCTTCAACTTCTTTACAGCTACCAGTTACGTGTCTGTCAAGATTTTGACATTCTCAACAAAACAAGTTTAGAATCTCATCTACAAGAAGACGATAGCTAGGAGAAGAGTAGATTGAGCTTGAAGGTAAGATTAAACATGTCATACGTCTGGAGTCATTATGTTTCCACAAGAGATCCAAGTCTATCCCGCCCACCCACCCCCATGAATTCTGATGACTCTAGCACCAATTTAGCTTTGACCATTAATTGACCAAATTCTTTTGTACAGGTAGCATTAATAAACCTTTCCGTAGAAGATAACCAGACTGAGCCTGAGGGAGGGGTCAAACACATCATCAGACTTGAGTCCCTTCATGCCCACAAGAGATCTAAGTCTGGCCTTCCTTGAATTCCATTGACTCTTATCTACCACCAATTTGTTTTGACTGTTAGTAGTTCAGATTTTTATAGAGAGCTTTTGCATATAATACAACCTATATATCAATTTGAACTGCCTGGACTCCTGTTTTCCTGCACTTGACACTTAAGAGTGCTTTGAAATCAGCATTGAGAAGTGGTTATATGCCACTTGACAGGTTTATCCAACAGACTTAACCAAATCAGTTAAAGAGCATGGGGCTACCTCTGCATCAAACTGAATGCCTGATTCATGTTAACCTTGAATAAAAGTGTTGTAACAGATGAACTAAAAAATCATTCCCAACTCATACATTCTAGGCCTCTGTGTTTGTTTTGTTGTTATTGTTAGTTGCAAAGTATGGACAACGTTCCTCCAAGCCTTCCTTGTCCTCTACCATCTTCCAGAGTCCATTTCAGCTCACACCAACTGCTTCAGTGACTCCATCTAGCCACCTCATTCTCTATCATCCCCTTCTATTGCCCTCAATCTTTCCCAGCATTAGGCTCTTCTCCAGTGAGTCCTTTTGTGTTTGTTTACATCACCCAATCAGAACTGGATAGTGTCCAAACTGAATGGAAGAGAAGAAGGTGGAGTGGGAGAAGGAAAGGGAAAAGGAGAAGAACATCCATGTTGTGGCAATACTAAAAAGAAGACAACCACAGGATGAAACCCCTTGATGCACATAAAAAGACAGGAAGGGAGTTCAATTCCATGGTAGTGACTTGCCATCCGGACCTTTTGGACTTTCTCTGTAGACTCCCAGCAAAGTCAAATATACATTTCTTAGTGCTGGATATTCCAGCTGTTCTGAAGTCTCCAATTTGATCATACTAACTTTAATTCTCCAGTATCGTGCTGCCTGGTTATAAATGCCCACCGTGCCATTAGCAAGTGCGTAGCCGAAACGAGTGGGGCTTATTGAAGTTAGGGCAGTGATGATCTGGAAAATGAAGAAAGAAAGGTTAACAACTGTTGTTGAACTAAATAATTAAGCCAACTATTTCTATGGAATAAAACTGCCTTCGGCTAAATCAGACTGATATTGGCAGTTTCATGGCATTTTGACATTGGCAGTTATAAGTTGCCCATTAAATAGGCCTGGTTTGGCAAGGGCCCAGTCTTAATAATACTCAGTAATACTTTCTAGTACCAACACCTGCACTGAAAAGATTTGGCTAGTGTTGAATCCAGCTGTGATGTGGAAGGCTATGAGATGTGATTTATTCTATTTAATATTTTATTCGCTTGACATCGTTCGCAAAACTTTACAAGGGCTCCAGATGTCATGATTTCCAACATTTCCAAATATTCCATCAAATATTTTTCCCACTGCCTTCTTCCCTGTCTGATCTTACTGTCAAAAGTCTGTAGAAAGAGGGAGTAGGTGGCTGGGGAAATAAGAATATTCCCTTATCATTTTTGTTAGCCATAAAAGCCCTTAATCTGGAAGCAGCCAAAGTTTTTCTTCCACATTTCAAATTAGCTTGAAGTTGCTGTACTAGAACCAATGCAAGGGAGAGCAGCTGAGGAGGGGCAGCCCAGAAGAGGGGTAATTTCTACAGGCCAAAAAGGAATTAAGAGTTGTAAACCTAATCATGCGTAGCTTTTTCTCAGGTAATATCACACTACCCTCGAGCATACAAAACATTTGCTAGACCAATACTATTTTCATTTTTTAAAAAAACAACAACACTCAACTGTACAGCTGCCAAACTATGTGATCCTTCTGGAAAGAAAATACAATGCGAGTAATCCTCAAGTTACAGCAGTTTGTTTAGAGACTGTTCAAAGTTACAAGGCACTGAAAAAAGGGACTTATGAGCAGGGATGGGATTCAAAAATCCCAATAACTGGTTCTCTGCCCAGATGCTAGGTGGGTGTGGCCATGGTGTGCGTGGCCCACCGGAACTTCCGGGAGGGGCGTTGTTCACCTTCCCCAGAGTCCAGAGGCTTTCCTCGGGCCTCTGGGAGGGCCAAAACAGCCTCCCCAGGCTCTGGAGGACCTCCAGAAGCCAGGAAACAGGCCTGTTTCCAGACTTCTGGAACTTCTGGGAAGGGCATTTTTCATCCACCGCACAGACCCTGCATTTACCTCCACCCAAAATGGGCCGTATGGAGATTCCTGGGAGGGGAGGGGACAGGAGGGGTCAGGACCAGCCAGTTGGTTCAACTAGCGGTTCGGCGAACCAGATGTAAATCTTAACATCTGGTTTTCCTGAACCGGCCCAAACCAGCTGAATGCCACCCCTGCTTATGACTGCTTTTCACACTTGTAACCATTTTCAGCATCTCTATGGTCACATGATAAAAAATTCAGGCATTGGGCAACTGGCATGTGTTTATGATGGTTGCAGTGTCCCAGGGACATGGGATCACTTCTGTGACCTTCTGACATGCAAAGTCAATGGGGAAAGGCAGATTTCAGAGGTGGTTATTCAGCAGGTTCTGACCAGTTCTGGAGAACCAGCAGTGGAAATTTTGAGTCATTTGGAAACCAGCCAATCCCACCTCTGACTGGCCCTGCCAACCCCATCTCTTCTCTGCCTCCCATTGAGTCCCAGCTGATCGTCTGTGTCTTCTTTGGTTGCCCTGCACAGGAGAACGGAGCTGGAAAGCAGGTTAGTGGGGTGGGGATTTTGCAAGTATCCTTCCCCTGCCATGCCCACCAAGCCATGCCCACAGAACCGGTAGTAAATTTTTTTGAATCCCACCACTGGGCAGATTCGTGTAACAATTGTGTTACTTAACAACTACAGGGATTCACTTAACAACGGTGGCAAGGAAGGTCATATAAGGGGGCAAAGCTCACTTAACAAAAGTTTCACTTAATAACAGAAATATTGGCCTCAATTGTGGTCATAAGCCGGCCTACAATGACAGCAACCTTTTTCTTTATAAGAAGTATAAAAAGGCTCATCTTGATCTCCTGCCTTTGAAACAAAACCACCCAGATTCTCAACTGTTTTAAAAAAAACAAAAAACTTTTGTGTCCTAAAATATATTACAGATCAACGTTGGGGGTCACCAGGTAGATTATTGAGAAAGACTACAAACACTATTTAGATCTGATATTTGGAATTATTTCCTTGCCTCAATACTGTTAATTTGTGTCTCTTGGGAATATATGTTTTGCACGAGCACTCATGGGTGGATTGCCGAACGCCAATAAAAAGCAAAATAAGCCACTTGTGCCAAGCCCTGTGAACTTAAGATGTAAGAACGAATGTTACAAAAATTACTAAATAAATTAAGACTAGAACCAGTAAAAGAAATAGAGGTAACACCTCCCCAAACAGATTTTTTTTCCCCCTGTGGCAAAGTGACTGGAGAGCTTGTTGGAGCAGGAATGACATTCCATGTTATAATTAAATGTTAACAACAGAACCAAATTATTCTCCCCCCCCCCCCCCCCAAAAGGGGAACCCATTTCTATCTTGGAGTGTTTAAAGCCAAAATTCCATCCACGGACAATGTTTGTTCTCTACTTCAGTGACATCCAAAGATGGTAACTCCAGGAGTTTTAAAGGCCCATAACATCTCTGAATTGTCAAAGTTAGCAGGGGCCCTTTTATTTGCCGACAAAATATGTCCGTGGGTCATAGTATCAGGTGGGAAAGCTTTTAGTAAGGTGTCCTTCTTTAAAAGAGAATATTTGTAACTCATTGGGGTCATTGGTGTTCTCTTGGTTTTATTGCAGACATTTTATGACCCAGCTAGGTAACATCATTAATTCTAGAAGGGAGTGGAGTTTGCAGAGAGGAGGAGGAGGAGGAGGACTCTGGAGGTGTTGGTGTTCTCTGAGCTTGGTAGTTTTCTTGCAGATGTTTCACTGCCAAGCTATATAACATCATCAGTGATGTTACCTAGTCTACTGAGGGTGTTAGCTAGCTTGGTAATGAAACATCTGCAAGAAAACCATCAAGCTCAGAAAGCACCAACTACCCCGTGTTTTTTTTTCCTTTTTTGCTCTTCTACAGGTCATCTCTGCAGACAATGTTCAAACAGAGACACAACCTCATTTCCTATTCGCAGTCTGGGTTAAATATGTCACCAAGTACCCTATCAACATTTCCAGAAACCTGAATACTTCATGAAAAAGGGAAAATATAGGAGGCTATGGATTAGAGCATGTGGATGCCAAAAATTACATGCACCCCTCCTGTTTCTGATTAGCTTTGTCACATAAACACCCTTGACCAAGTGAGTGAGGATGATGGGTGCTGTAATCCAAGGCAGCCATTTGAAGCAGAGTTCTGCAAAAAAAAAAAAACCTGCCCAGGAAGTCTATCTTATCCCACTTTTGCATGGCACTGAGGACTTAGCACATCTATGAACCCTGAAGTGAACTCTAAATAATGTTAAAGATAATGGTTTCCCCTGTCCAGTCATGTTCAATTCTAGGGGTGATGTTCATTTCTGTTTCTTAGCTGAGGCACCCAGCGTTGTCTAAACCCATTTCCCTGGTTAAGTGACCAGCATGACGATATGCACAGAACGCTGTTACCTTCCCACCAAAGTGGTACCCATTTATCTACCTGCATTTGCATGTTTTTGAACTGCTAAGGTGGACAGGAACTGGGGCAAGCTTACCGTCATGCTGCGCCCGGGTTTTGATCTAGGGCTGTCAGCTGGAAAGCTGACAAACTCAGTGTCATAAACAGCTGATCCATTGTGTCCCCCTATATAATGTTAGATAAAACTGATTCTCTGTCTATTTTCCTTGGTCTTGGAACAGACAGTCTTAAGTCACCTTGGGAAATGACATTTGCAGAGACAGAAAGATTGAGAGGCAGAGAGCTAGAAAAAGGGAGAAAGAAAGACACGCACATAGAGACAGAAGAGACAGGGGAAAGAGAGGGGGGGAATACAATTTCTTTGCAGTAAGTGACTGTAGATAACAGCTTGCGTAAGAAAAATCCATGAACCTGGGATTCTGCGGGTGGTGTGTGTCTCACAGATGGAAAGCTAGTGCCTCTCACTCCACCCAGGTTAACAATTTGAGGCTCCCAGCATCTAATTACATTAGACTAAGTTAGCAGCTGCGATCCTACCTAGAGAGGGAGAGCTGCAGCTCTCCACATTCGGATCACTTCTCACTTGGATTGCTACGGTGAATTGCAAAGGATGCCTGTGAAGATAGTCTGGGAAAATTCTCCAATCCGAGATAGAAATTCTGTAAAATTTATGTTTTACCAGCTCATGGGAGGAAAAGTAGTCCTCAGCTTACAAGCACAATTGGGGCCAGAACTTTCTTTGCTAAGGAAGACAGTGGTTAAGTTTGTGGTGCCTGACTTTGCAACCTTTTTTTGCCACAGTTGTTAAGTGAATCACTAAAGTTGGTAAGTAACTCACACTGTTGTTAAGTAAATCCAGCTTCCCCGCTTATTTCGCTTATTTAGAAGCTGACTAAGAAAGTCCCAATGGCAGTCACATGATGTTGGGATATTGCAACCATGATAAATACATGCTGGTTGCCAAACATCCCAAGCATAATTCACTTTTTTTTCCCAGTACCTTGTATCTTTGAATGGTCACTGAACAAATAGCTGTATGTTGAGGACTACCTATTTCATTTTTAAGGCTGCCTGTTCTCCTTGTACAAACTTAAATATGTCTCCAGATCCCATTCCTATTTCTTGGGGGCCTTTACCAAGTCTGCTCCCCAAAAGGTCCAAGAGACCAAGAACAGGTCTTTTGATTGCAGCTCAAGGAAACTCATCGGCCCCTGTTATGTTCTTTCCAATGCTAAACAGAAAGTTTTGTTTCCCATTTTTTCCCTACATATTTAGTACTCTTGAGATACATTACATCAGGATTCCTTTTTGCTGTGGACTCTACTATTTTATTTTCATAATATATGCTTTTTAGATTTTTGCATGTAATTTGTACAATTATATTAGTACAGGCTGGTCTATAAAATGGACATCAATAAATCATGGAGTCTTCTACCCTGCCAAGGATGCTGGGCAGAAGCCATCTGGCCCTTCTCCAGCCCAGGCCTACAGACAAGGAATTCAAGACTTCTTTCAGAGCCTCTTCAGCATTTGGCTTTCTGCTTGCCCAAACAGTCATTGTCACTAACCGTTACACTGGGTAGAAATTAGGACATGTTTTCCCCACCACGATATAGCGATGTTATCCCTTGGAACAGGAGTCCCCAACCACCGGGCCCCGGACTGGTACCGGTCCATGGATCATTTTGTACCAGGCCGCAAAGAATGAATAATCGTGATTAAAATATATATAAAAATATGTTTTTAGTAAAGAAATAGTAAAGAAGCCCTTTACTATTGGGGAAGAATTGATTTTGCCGGTCCTTGAAAAAGTGTTTCTGCATGTAACTGGTCCCTGGTACAAAAAAGGTTGGGGACCACTGTCTTGGAACATTCCTAACTGTTTTTAAAGTTGCTTTGGGGTTAAAATATTTTATCCCACTTCCAAAAGCAGACTTTTCCCCACAGCAGACTTCTTGAATCACATAAAGCCCACAACTTCATTCTAAGTAGTTTGTGGCAGAATCAGAACTGTTTAAATTCCTTTGTCATTACAGTAAGAGCAAGCTCTCTCTCTCTCTCTCTCTCTCTCTCTCTCTCTCTTTCTCTCTCTCTCTCTCTTCTCTTTCTCCCCCCCCCCTCTCTGTATTATACTAGAATACAGAACAGAATTGGAAGGGACCTTGGAGGTCTAGTTCAACCCCTTGCTCAAACAGGGGACACTGTTCATTCCAGGCAAATGATTGTCCAATCTCTTCTGAAAACCTCCAGTGATGGAGCACCTACAACCTTGAGAGGCAACCTGTTCCACTGATTAATTGCTCTCCTTGTCAGGAAATGTCTCCTTAGTTCTAGGTTGGATCTCTCCTTGATAAGCTTCCATCCTTTACTTTTTGCCCTGCCCTCAGGTGCTTTGGAGAGTAGGTTAACTTCCTCTTCTCTACAATAGCTCCTCATGTACTAGAAGGCCTAGTACTTGTCATCCCTAGTCCTTCTCTTCATTAAGCTAAACATAGCTAGTTCCCTTAACTGTTCATCATATGGTTTAACCTCCAGTCCCCCAATCCATCATCGTTAGCCTCCAAACCCTTTATTATCTTTGTTGCTCTTCTCTGCACTCTTTCTAGAATCTCAACATACCATGGTGATCAAAATTGGACACAGTATTTCAAGTGTGGTCTACCCAGTGGTACTAACACTTCACATGATCTTGAAACTACTGCATTGGCTTTTCTGGCAGCAACTTAAGCCTGAGGAATAGCATGTTGTGTTGCTACAGCACTGTCTGACTGAATAAGCCTGCAGAATACAAATACCTGTTTGTGTTCCTAAACCTAGGATGCCCAACCTGGAGCCCCAGGTTACACATAGCCCTTAAAAGCCCTTAGTGCAGCCCTCACAAGGCCCTCTGAAGTAGCTACCAAACTAAATCTGAATACCACAGACAAAGGAAATGAATAATCACACTGGCAGTCATAATTCATCTCAATTAGTTTTAATTAAATTTAAATGCATTTCAGTTAAATCTGAATTAATGGTTGACCTGGTCCTGCCTTTCTTTGGAGTATGCTTCCCATCTTGCTATGGAAAATCTAGTGTAGCCCTCAACTCCCAAAATACTGAACTCTGTCATTCTAAACCAGAGTTTCTCCAACTTGTGGTCGCCAAGATGTTTCCTTTTGTAGATGCTAAGAATGCTGCCTGGCAAGAGGTGGCAGGAGATTTGGGTTGTCTAAAAATGGAGGAAAGAGGGAAAGTGGGGAAGACAGTTGAGTCTACCCATCCTCCTGTGAGGGTCTCTCCGCAAGGCACGGTTTAGGAGAGGCAGTGAACAAGCAAGGACATCAATCATTTTGCATGGCAAAAGACAAAGAAGGAACTCTGCAAGGCAGGGATAGAGAACTGGAGGAAAAGTGAATGAGAAAAAGACCGATGGGATGGGAAGGGAAGGGAAGGGAAGGGAAGGGAAGGGAAGGGAAGGGAAGGGAAGGGAAGGGAAGGGAAGGGAAGGAGGATAGGGTTTGGGCAGCTCTTGATGTGAGGGTTTTCTGCATTATATCATCTTAGAAATGATCTTGGTTTCTGTCACCAAAGAAGGACGTTTAACACAGTGGTGTCCTATTCTTCATTTTTGACCCACCGGTGTCTTTTGCATTAATGAAATATGATATTTCAGAGTGGCAAGTCTTGGGTAAGGAACTAATTCTCAATCTTTGTGACTTGTGGGCATGCCCTTATTGCTTTACCTTCTGGACTTGTAGTTCACATCTCTGGTCAACACCTTCCTCGCACACCAAACTTGAAGGGCACTAAGACAGCTGTGGCAAACCCAGGAGCTGTGTTACCTCTAATACCTCTAAGCTAGCCTGGCTTTGGTCCCAGGTGTGGGGTTAACGCCTTGAGGAAGGGGTGCTGTGGTGCTCAGTTTTAATGTAGCTTTTAGTCTGGACGACCTCATTTATATTTTTCATACTTGCAATTATTCATTAGATTTTGTAAGCAGCCCAGAGTCCACTAGAGTGGTCGACTGTGGTAAAACTAAATATTAATAATGACTCATCACTAAAACAAGGACAACCATTTTGTTCCTCCTAGAACAACCATTTTTATATTCCCTTAGTTGACATAACAAAGAAAGCAAACTCTGGACATTTTTCTCCCTGAATTTTACTCTCCCCAGTTTGAAGTTTTTATCTGTTTCCCCTGTAAAACTAAAGCGGGGTAGTCCTTGTACACCCATAATTATAGTAGTACAATTAGTACACCCATAATTGAGCCCAAAATTTCTGTTGCTAAGTGAAACAGTGGTAAGGTGAACTTTGCCTCATTTTAAGACCTTTTTTGCCACAGTTATTAAGTAAATCCCTGCAATGGTTATGTTAGTCACATGGTCATTAAGTGAATCTAGCTTCCCCTTTTACTTTGCTTGTCAGAAGGTCATAAAAAGAGGATCATGTGACCCCAAAACACTGTAACCATCATAAATACGAGACAGTTTCCAAGCGTCTGAATTTTGATCATGTGACCATGGGGATGCTACAGCGATCCTGTGAAAAATGGTCATTAAGTCATTTTTTCCCAGTGCCATTGTAACTTTGAGCAGTCACTAAATGAATCATTATAAGTTGAGGATTATCTCTATTCCTGTTTCAGATTTCCTCTTGAATAAGCCTTAATGGACTGGAGGAAGATACAGAATCTTCTGGAAAAGGCGACATTGCACTCCAGTGTATAACAACAACAACAACAACAACAACAGTAATAATAATTACTGCTGCCATTATTATCTCTTTCTCCTGAATCCACTTTCCAAGTCTTTCATTTGTTATTGAATGAAATTATTTGATTCATGTCCAATTTCCATTAACCTGTTAAAAGGAGTTCAGCTACCAGGGAAAAAAGCATTACAGGCCTAGAGGAAACTTTCAAATATGCTGAGGGATAAAATGTGGTTTTCATCTATTTAAACACTGTTTTATGGTCAAAAGGGTTCCAAAACTTTATACAGTATTTCTCCAATCTTTCTATCTACATTGAATCACACTAAACTGAATAATCACATAATTTTAGTATTTAATTTCTCCCCACTTACCTCAGTCTCAGACATTTCCGCCACAATCTCATCTTCTTTAAAAACCCTAATATCAAAGTCCTCAGATCCAACGAGAAGCTATTTGGGGTAGAGGGGGGAAAAGAGAGAGAGGGAAACCATGAAGCATTTAACAGACCATATTTTATTTCCATTAATTTGCTCTTCTAGCTGCCAAAACAGGAGAAATATTAACATGATCTGCCTTGTTGATTTCTAGACATCTCAGTGGTTTATGGTTAGGAATGATGGCAGTTGAAGCCAAAAACATTTGAGAGGATCAGCACAGGAAGGCTGACCAACTCATAGCTTCAATGCAGCATACTAAAATATATATGAGAAAATCCCAAAGGGGCTTTTTCAAGAGGCAACTGTTTTTCCTTGAAGACATTTCACTTCTCATCCAAGAAACTTCTTCAGTTCAGGAGCTGAAACATCTTCAAGGAAAAACAACTGCCTCTTGAAAAAACATATTTGGGACAAGTAAGACCTGCATGACTGAGAATCTCCACAGACTGAGAATCTCCGTAGATAAGATCAGGAAGTTATCCCATGATTAGATGAACAGTCCAATTTATGATGTAAGGAACTAGGAAAAACTGTCTTGGTTGACCTATTTTTCAAGTCCTACAATTATTGCTGAAGTATATCATAGATCAAACTTCACTTTTAATCACTAAGCTGCACATTATCCCAAGAGTAAATATAACTTAGGGCGGTATTGCTCAACTCTTGAAATTTTAAGTTGTGTGGACTTGGAGTCCCAGAATTCCCTAGTCAGCATGCTAGCTGGGGAATTCTGGGAGTTCAAATCCACATGCCTGATATTTGTCAGGACTGGGAAACACTGACTTAGGGCATTCAAAATATGGTTTGGGATTAAAAGGATTGACTCCCCTTGCCTGGGGCCACATGAGAGCAGTTCTTTGTCCTTACATGCATGGCCCTTCCAGCAAATCGTCTTGCATTCTTGGTTTGGGAGGAGACTGCACTGGGAAAGCCCTCAGGGCACGTCATCCCAACTAGCCAGACAAGGAATGTCTCCTGGGACACACATGAATCAAGAGAATTGGTGCTAGCTCTAAAAAGCAAGAAGGGATGTAGTGCATGTGCTGAAACCAAGGAAGCTGTGTGCTTGGACTGAACTTAGAAGGCCTCGTGGGTTTCCATTCAGGGAGCTTCTTCTAATGACCAGACACTTGGATATTTTCTTCAGTTGAAAATATAAAAGCATATTAATTGAGATCTTCTTCAAAAATCCACCTGCTCCAATATGGGTGATTATAGTTTTCAAACTTGTCTTCAACCCCAAACCATTCCAACAGTACTGTTATCCCTCAAGTGTCTAAAATACAACGAATGCAAAATGAACTACAGGTAGATCTCAACTTACACACTGTTCACAGTTATAATGGGCACCAAGAAATTCGACTTGTGACCGTTTTTCACACTGTTGCAACATCCGCATGGTGATGTGATCAAAATTAGCCGCCTGGCGCTTGACTCGTATTAATGATGGTTGCCGTGTCCTTGGGGTCACGGGATCTCTTTTTGCAACCTTCTGACAAACAAAGTCAAAGGGGAAGCCAGATTCCCTTAATGACCGTGTTACTAGCTTACCATCCACAGTGATTCATTTAACAAACATGACAAGAAAGATTGTAAATTGGGGCAAAATTCACTTAGCAAATGTCTTACTCAGCAACAGAAATCTTGGGCCCAATGGTGGTCGTAAGTTGAGGACTACTTGTGCCAGTAGTACAATGGAATGTAAGTTCATGCACATGCCACTTGCCAAAAACATACCTCTTTTTTCCCATCACCGTCAAAGTCACAGAAGGCTAGAGCATGGACATTGTCACCAGTGACCTATAAATATATATTTTTAAAAAATTATTTCTTAGTTTAGTCTGACAAAAGAGAAGTAACATCAAAAAAAAATTAAAAGATGCTAAGTATTTTAGCATACAGCATCAAAAGCTTTGGTGTACTCCAAGCTTTGTGGCTTTCTTGCAGATATTTCATTACCAAGCTTGGCCACATCATCAGCACTAGTAAAGAATGGAGTTTGCGCTCACTATATATTCTAATGGCCCTATCAATGTTGGTGGGATTAATAAATGTTTCATTTAGCAACAGAAATGTTGGGCTCAATTGTGATTATAAGTCGAGGACTACCTGTGCAAATCATTTTATCTGTGTCCTTTTCAAAATGTCATCCATTCAGAAAAATAGACGAGTGGCTCACATAATACTGAACCTCTCGAGGTGTCTCGGAGAATTTTTCTCTCATCTCCTTGCTCTGCAGGGAACTTCCTAAGGAAAATTGCCTTCACAAGACTAAGGCTCCAAAGATCAGGAGCAATACAGCAGATATTGTGTTTTCCCGAAAATAATGCCTTATATCTATTTTTGCCACCAAAAAAAGGCACCAGGTCTTATTTTGGGAGATTGTCATCCACTGACTTACCTCACTTGCACACGTCCCCCCCGGCCTCGTTTTCGCTGTCAGAGGCCTTCAGGAACTTCTTCTTCTGTGGCTGGCAAGTCTTTCCTAAAAGCCTCTGCAGCCGGTAACAGAGCTCCGGATCGATCCAGAGCTTTGTTATCAGCTCCAGAGGCCTTCAGGAAAACCTGACCAGCTTTGCTGGCTGCAGAAGAAATGGGCTGGCAAGGCAGGTGTTGGGGTGTTCAAGCCCTGGCTACAACTGTCCAAAGGTAAGTAGTAGGGCAGCTCCACCAACCCCATCCCTACCCTAGATTAATTTTTACCCGTCCATTCTGGAATGGGTGGGATCTTGAATAGGGTTTATTTTGGGGTTAGGGTTTATTTCGGGCACACGTGTAAAAATCAAGCTAAGACTTACTTTCAGGGGAGGTCATATTTTCAGGGAAACAAGAGAGGAAAAGACTCAATGCAACCTTCCCTTCCATCATGCCTGACTATACCCCACAAGCCTTGGCAAGTTATTTTAGCCACAACACTCTATGTCTAAACTTGAAATGATCAGTGGACACTCTTTATAAAATGGAAATAATAAGTTTTTCTTAGGAAGATAAATAAAACCCTATAATATATGCACACTCACCGTCCAGAACAGATCTTTCCCTTCATAATTAAAGCCTTGCAAGGAACAGTTCCCGCCAATTACTGCTAAGGGGGAGGAAATGTCTCCCAATGTTCCTACGACTATGGAGTTTGCTCCATCAGGAACCTGAGGGAAACAACAGAGAAATCATTTTACCTGCAAATAAACATATCAAGAAAAATATGTTAGATAAATTGGAGCATTCAGACGTTTCTCCACAATTTCTAGAGCTAGAGCAATTCAGAGAATGTTTTTAAAGATAAACATAATATAGTTTAATAAATACACTATGCTACATTTTTGCTAGACTATGTTATGTTTAGCAAAAACATAACACAGTGTATTTGCTACACTATGAAAGCTGGACCTTAAAAAAGCAAGACAGGAAGAAAATTTACTCGTTTGAGCTATGGTGTTGGAGAAGGCACCTGTGCATTCCTTGGACAGCAAAGGTGAGCAACGAACAAGGACTGGAGCGCATAACACCAGGCATGTCACTGGAAGCAAAGTCATGATACTGTATCTCACTTACTTTGGCCATGTCATGCAAAGGAATTAACTGGAGAAAGCAATTATGCTTGGAAGGGGAAACCAAGTCACCAAAGAATCAAAAAGGCAGCAGTCCACTTCCTAATGGTCCTGGCCCTTCATCTGAGTCCTCAACTCTCCTCAGCCATTCGCATCTGCAGCCAGCTAACCATAACACCCAGGGTCACGTGAATCCCCTTTGAGACCTTCTTACAAGCAAAGTCAAGGAGGAAGGGAGATCCCTTTAACAAACATGTGTAACTAACTTAACAACTGCATTGATTTACTTAACAACCATGGCAAGAAAGGTTGCAAATTGGGGCAAAATTCATTTTATAAATGTCTCACTTAGCAACATAAATTTTGGGCTCATTTGTGATCGTAAGTTGAGGATTACGTGAATATCTTATCGCTTTCAAACAGTCAGTCTCTGTGTGGAAGTTAATCACCGGCTCCGGTTCTGGAAATGCTCGGGTTTGGATCTGCAAAGTTAAACATGCAATATTCTATATAACTCTGGAAGATTTCTTTTAAAAGGGAAAAATATTGTAAAATAGGCATGCGGGGGGGGGGACCCCATAATGTATCATTTCTACCTTCACTATCTCACAAAACTGGTCAAAAGTTTGATAACTTCCCATTAGCAAGGCTAATAAACGATATTTTGCCATGAGAGAGGAAATCGGCAAGAATAAAACTATCATTCATGCTTCTTTCATAGAAGGGGCTAGAAAATTACTGTTGTCCCTTTGAAGAAACAATCCTGGATCAAATGCTGAATGATTCTTTGAGCAAGGCAAAGCCTAAAACACAAAACAAAAGCAGAAAAAAGCCTTCCCGTAGCTTACTCCACATTGATCTAAAGTTGTCAACCACTAATGATGCTTAAAGCCAGCTGGTGTGTACCATTATATTATGAATTAAAAAGACAAAAATGAATTCTAACTTCCCTGATTCCAACCAAAATAATTTGGAACGCTTTTGGGGGGACATAAAGCATGCACCCTAAAAACTTGGGACTGTACCATTTCACTTCGAATTTTGACCCGTAAAATAATACCGTATTAGGGTATACTGAATATAACAAATACACCTCAAAGATGAATTGCTAGTTACTCCAAACACAGAGAAAACTTTCATATAGAACAAGGAAATAATCACTTTCAAAGAAAATAATTTGCATCTAGATTATAGTTAACCACCTATAAAAGCTGAATCTGTAGGATTTTGAGGCATGTTAATTGTTTCCTCCTTCAACACCCACCCTCCCCAAAAACGATGACTTCCATAAGCCAAGAAAACAACAATAGTACCTGCTTCCCCCCAAAACAGCGGAAAACTGTCACTGACTTTTCACTATGTAAATCAGGCATCATTTCTGATCTCTTTACTGTATTCAGACTAGTGGAAAACACAGCTACAAATAGTCCTTGACGTACAACCAATTGAACCCATAATTTCCATTCCTAAGCAAGACATTTGTTAAGGGAACCACTACAATTGTTAAGCTGATAACATAGCTGTTAAGCGAATCTTACCTTCTCTCTTTGACTTTATCAGAAAGTCACAAAAGGGGGTCATATGACCCTGGGATACTGCAACTTTCATAAGTACAGGCCAGTTGCCAAGCAGCCAAATTTTGATCACATAACCATGGGGATGCTACAATGGTGTGATACTATTGTAAGTCACTTTTTTCAGTGTTGTTGCAACTTCGAATGGTCATTAACTGAATTGTTGTAAGCCAAGAACTACCTATGTTACCATGTTTTGTTTGGGGGGGAATATTACTGAGTTGAGGGATATGGGTGTTGAAAAGCTCACATTTCCAAATATGTTGTGGATGGAGCTATAAGACATTGTAATATAGTGTGTCAGTCCCGAGTTCTCCAATAGCCCTAAAAATCTATTTACATGGCTAAAAGAGAACCAAAATCCATTCACTAGGAGTTTCTTGCCATTCATAGGGCATCTCCAAGCAGGCAAAGAGGCCATGTATTACAGAGACTCTAATTCTAATACAAAATTCTATTTTATTAAAGTTACAGCATTTAGCCATTTCATAATAATATCTAAGCAATGATCAAATGATGGACCCACTTTGCATTTCCTGCTAAGCAGGTTTGTTTCACAGGAGAGAATATGTGTAGCTCAGAGTTGAACAGTGCAATCTGAGTTTGGTTGTCTGCTTCCAGATATCTCACTACCTAACTAGGTAACATTATCAATGCAAGTGATTGTGGGGTTTGCTCCCTGTTCATATACAGTGGTTTGCCCTGCCAGACCAAGCTAAATCCAAAACCACTAGGATATTCTTGGAAGCTTGGCATTCAGACAAAGCAACTATCAATAAAAACATATAAATAAATCATATTTACATACCATTCAAGATAATAAAACAATCTAAAGAAGGAAACAAAAAGACCTGAACACATCAGAACCAATACCCAGATAAATTGGAATTAACACCAAGCAATCAGAAAACAATGCCCTAATCAATGAACTACCAAGGAGAAAACCACACCCACATCAACGCTGGCAGAAATAACTATATTTACAGTAAACATACTCACACTGATGACATTACCTAGTTGGGTATTGAAACATTTGCAACCAGAAAATCAAGTTCAGACAGCACCAACTACCCTAGAGAGTTATATATTCTGAAAGAGAGTATGTAAGCTAGCTTTACAGGAGACTACAATATTCTGAAACTTCTCAGAAGTTTTTCAGTGGAACAACCAGCAATGCTGGATGTCTTCATTGAATTAGTTTGCCCTTGACTTACTGCTTTCCTATAATGAACAATGAGGAATCTTGAGGTAAAGATGCATTCTCATTTAAGGAGGTAGCTTTCAAGAACGAAGTCCATGTTTACAAATGTGTCCCCACATTGGTGAAAAGATTTCAGGATGTTGGGTGAGACAGAGAAAGCTTTTAACATTTCATTGATTTAAATTATACCATCCAGACATCCTTTCACCAATAATTAGTGATGGGAGCCTTTATGAAGCCTCCACATTTTCTGCAAAGTTTATCATTTTTCCCCCCGTATACAAATATGTGAAATGGAAAGAAGGTAAATTTAAAATAAAATTCAATGATGGTGTATTCGAGCACCGTAATAATTTAAAAATTCAGCTGTTTATCCTGGGGAAATAATCCTGGGGAAAAACAAAACAAAAAATGAACTCACCCCAGCATAAAACAAATCAGCATTGTTGTGTACATCATAGGCCAACAAACTGGTCCGCGTGCCAACTAGGAGGGAATCACAGCCAAGATCAGGGTTCAACAACCCTGCAGTCAAACAACTGACGGCTTCATTGATGTTCAGCAAAGAAATATCAGCATCTTGGGTACTTAGTGCCAAGCGGTTTGTATTTGTGTGCTGGCCACGTCCATGAGGATTGTGAATAAAAACCTGTTGGTATTAAACAAAGCATTAGAAGCAATACAAATCCTTTCATTATGAGTTCTGTGAGTCACAATAATTCCAAAATAATATAGTCACAATCCAATGTATTCCTACATATCAGGAATCCCCAGTTTATAGTGTCTGAGAAGCAATCTGCTTATCCTTGAGAGGTAGAAATCCTCTGAAGGAGAACAACCAGAAACCATAGGCTTCATCCTCAGGGACTTGGTAGCAGTTCAAAGGAGAATTCAGTAGATAACTTCTCTTTGAGGAATAGTGTCCATCTCCATGGGCATCATCTCCATGGTAGATACACAGTTCCACAGAGTTGGAAGGGATCTTGAAGGTCTTCTAGTTCAACCCCTGATCAACCAGAAGACCCTATACCGTCCTAGACAAATGGCTGTTCAATCTTTTCTTGAAAACCTCCAGAGATGGAGCATCCACAACTTCTGCAGGCAAGCCGATCCACTGATTGTCCCCATTGTCATAGATAACATATATCATCATTTGTCAACATAAGCAACAAATATGCAGGTAATATGAGGACCAGAGGCTTCTGCCAGAAACAGGCCAAAATGGAAGGTGCAACTAATCAAAACTTTGTCCCTTTCAAATGCATGTTGCATGCATCACACCCATGGAAAAGGGTCAGAAGGTGCATTGCCCACTGATACATACATACGTACATACATTACATACATACATACATCAAACTGAAACTGGTTGAAATTGGAGAATGCTGACTACATCCCACATCTCCCATCCATTTTATAGAAGAGGAATAGAGCATAACTTTTTATGTTTTCACTGTATATGTAACTGTAAACCACCCAGTTACCCTATAGTAAGATGGGCAGCCAATAAATTTTAGGGATGCGTATGGGAATATAGAACATAGAATAGAACAGAACTCTTCATTGGCCAAGTATGACTGAACACACACAAGGAATTTGTCTCCGGTGCATAAGCTCTCACTGTACGTCCAAGCAACAAGTGACAATCATAATCATAAAATACAATCATCATAAATCACAGATTCAACACTCAGTGACAGTCACAGGATACTAAAGCAATCAACAGATATCATAATAGGATACTAAATAAAAGCAATCAACATAAATCAGTGATAGTCATTAAGAATCTAAGGAAATATAATAATAGGACAGATGAGACAGATAATACCTAATAACTGCCCTACTAGATGGTTTGACACCCCAGGGCACAAACAGTGTTGTGGGAATTAGTAGATTAACACCATAACAGCAATGGGGGGGGGGAGAGAATCTGTCTTTGTATCTGATTGTTTTAGCGTGCAAATTATAAAATGCAAACATGTCTTTTATAAAATGTGCACTGTAATCTGCATAAACCTCGGATTTATATTTAACGAGTCAGGAATAAATAGGTCAATACAAACACAGGCGGGGGAATTACTACCGACATAAAATTGACTCCCCCCCCCCCCCAGCTCGACACAGCCAGGAAGCGTCGGCTGGGCTGCAAAGTGGGGTGGAGGAGGGTCGTCCAAGGCCGGGGACTCCCCCTCCCATGCGCTCCAGGTCCCCGGGTAGAGTCAGGCTACCTTGCCGGCTTGCGTGGCCGCTGTCAGGCACGGGTGGGTTCCGTCGTACCTTCCCAGCGCCACGCAGCGGGGCAGGATTTTGTGATTGAGCTTCAGGCTGAAGACCGGCACGAGCATGGCGGAAGCACAGTCGTCGGAGGCTGGCCTGGGCCTCTCCGGGCGGCCCGCAAAGCGAGAGAAGGATCCGTTGCTACGGAAACCGCAGCAGGCCGCAAGCCGGGCCTGTGAGGAAGAGGCGGAGGAAAGCAGCCTCTCTCGCGGGCGCTGAAGTAATAAAACCTCTCCGCCGCCGCCTTTCTCCTCCCAAATACTACTTCTATTACCTCCAGCCGGCCGAGGAGGATGGGAGTTGTAGTCCGAGAGCGGCCAGAGCGGCGCCCGTATCGGAGCCAAGGGAAGATGGAGGTGGTGGATTCAGCCTCTTCCGCCCTTCCATATTAAGAGTTCAGGATTCCTAGGGCAGGGACGTTTGTTGGGCCTGGTTTGGATTCTGTGTTTTGGAAAGCACCGATTTGGGTTGCTTTCTCTGCGGGGAGCAATGTCGTGATTGGCAGGGGGCTGCTGGGATGGGAGGCCACATAGAAATCCTGCTCAAAAAGTAGGGCTAACATGCACCTATTGCAGTGCCAAGACATTTGTGCTGTCCTCAGCAGAGTTTGTGTTGCCCTGCAGCAGAGTTTGAAATTGCTGAGCAGGGCTAGATCTGGTTTGGGCTAGGATGGAGCACCACCAGAAAATCCGATGAGTCTAGGGTGTTCGAGGAGAAATTTCCCAGAAGATAATAAATAAGCTATTTTTGTGCTGCTGCCCAGAAAAGTGTGATATTGCATGCATGAGGACCTCCAAGACACCCCTCCATCGGATTCAACTAGCTCTGATTTAGAGTTTACTGGATGCTTGGATGGAAGGGCTGTAAAACAGATTAAGAAAAGCAAACTTGGCCAATCCTGACCTGTTATTTTCAAAAGCTATACTATTGGCATACTTACATGTAACTCAAGGGTATCAAAAGATTCAGCAAATGAGAATAGCAGCATCAGGGTGATGGGAGATCACATGAAATCCTAAAGCTGAAGGCTAACCCTACACCAAGATTGTTTTCTTTTGATAAACAGGGTCTGGTGCAATGTATCTCAGACTTGGGTATTTTAAGATGTGTGGACTTCAACTCCCAGAATTCACTAGACATCTG